>CATIWR010029300.1:0-29103 GCA_949677035.1 Omphalea diandra | reverse complement strand
CATCAACTTCTTCATTTCTTCTTGAGGGATTGATTCAATTCTGCAAAATCAACACTTATTTGAAACATTAGTGATGATCAATCTACCAAGTCAAGATCAAAAGAGGTTTTAAACCTAGGATTGATTATCCTAGTTCAACAGGTTATAAAGGCTCGCCCAAGCTAAAACTCTACTGGGCAAAGTTAGCCTGGCTAGGCCTGATAGGCTTTACCCCTCCTCAAGCTTGACAAGCATATCTCCTAACCCATTATGCTCAATCTAGCCTTCCCTTTCAGTCCATCAAGCCTAGAATTACCAAAATACCCTTCTAGTCCATTAATCCTAAAATTACCAAAATACCCCTCATAGCCCTTCAAGCCTAGAATTACTAAAATCCTCCAGTTCCTTAGCAAAGCTCAATAATAGTCAAATTCTCAAAATATCCTTGACCATTTCTCAAGCCTAATTACACTTGAGTTACTAAGAAGCCCATAACAACTAATTTACTAGACTACCCTTAATCATATAATAGAACCCTAGGATGACCAATCACCCAAAATGCCCTCATAATTTTTAAGCTATCGAACCTAGATTAGGCCATCATGAACCTTTCTAATGACAAGCTAACCCCTCTAGATGTTCCAAAACTATTTTAAAGAAAGATTCCTCCCTAAAAATTACAAGACTAAAAGAAACACTTCCAACAATATCTAGGCCCATGTATGTTACCTTAAGATAAGCATGAACCTCCAGGATAACCAAAAGAACTGTGAGACTCTGATTGAGTTTGAAAATGCCAAATAGGCTTAATTGACACAAGAATTATCTGAGGGTACCCCTGAACCAGGAATCATTAGTTAGAAGGACTAAAGCATATATTAAGAAATGCAAAAGTGATATTAATCATAAGAGACTATATATGTGAAATAGAACACCTTGGTACTTGTTAGAAGGCTATTAGGAAGCTTAGTATCTACTCAAGGGTTGTTAAGAAGGAAATCCCAGTACTTGCTTGAGGGCTGCTAAAAGAAGAAGATCAACCTTGGTACATGTGAGAAGGCAGTAGGAAGCTTAGTATTTGCTCAAGGGCTGCTAAGAAGGAAATCCCAATACTTGTTTGAGGGATGCTAAAAGAACCTTAGTACTTGCTCGAAGAGTTGCTAAGGAAATTGTATTATTAGGTATCCTTAATAATGTTTACATTTTGTTGTGACTTGTTCAAACTACCATTTCTTAAATGTTATTTTTTAAGCCCCATAAAATAGAGGGATAAATTGTGAACATCAAATTTTAGACCTTTAAATACAAAGCCCAATGATGAAAATCATTAAACCAAATCCCCAAAATGTAAAAGGAGTTACACAATCTAAAGGATGAAAGATCTTAGAAAATCGTAAAAAAGCATAAAGTTCAATACCAAAGACCAAACTTGAGACAAGCTTAGGGCTGCCAACCAAGTTTAATGGGTCGTACAACCCTCATTACTAGTTGTACAACCTCCCTCAAAGTTGTACATAACCCCTAATTAATGGAACTTTCTAGAAATGGTCCCTCCTTAAACCTCAAAAATATATAAACTTGATACAAGGATTTACAATGCTTCCTTAGTTGTACGACCCATATGCAACCTTAATTACAGTACGACACTTTTCTCTTCTATGATTGGAACCGTCCATGGTGTAGCCAGAACTATTTCTGGTATTGTACACACACTTGACACCTATAAATACCGCTGCCTTTATTTTGAAAAGAAGGGAAAGGCTGGAAAAACCCTAAGGTTACTCTACATAAATTACCCCTTAAACACCCATAAACATAGAAAAGTAAAACCCTAACCCTATCCCACTCTCTCTAAGATAGAACTATACCTTTTTCTCTTTATGTTTATGCATTCCTTAAGCAATATTATAGGATATTAAGTTTGTTATGAGCTTCTGAGGGACAAGACATTATTGGAACATCTTTGAGACTCCCCCAACTCTTCTTCTTTTTTCCCCTTTCTTCTTTTGTGAAACCTAAAAAATGAGGGTTGTACAGCTTTATTAATAGGTTGTACAGACCTCATCCTGGGTTATACAACCCTTATCCGTAGTTATATGGACTAGGTTTCTAGCAATCCCCCATAAAGTTTTTTTCTTCTTCACTTCAGATTTTTGCTTTTGGGGGTAAATTTTGGGATGTTTGGTTACTCTAATAACAAAATAGGATGAGGCTTTATAGCCTAGGGCACCTACTCATTTCAAAATGGAGTTTTAGTTAGCTTTCAAAATAGTTTTCTTTGCTTTTCTTGCTTAAGGTGCTTATGCATTTTCCTTGTCCCTTTGAACATTAAGATTAGTTTTGCTTTTATTTTAACACGTTTAGGTGATAACCAAGTGAGGAATTTAAGTTCCCTTTGACCTTAGTAATCATCTTTGTGTTAGAATACACAATTATCATGTGAATAGTATTTTTAGTTCTTTAATGCCTTGATTGGATGCTATGTGTCTTCTGGCTTCTTTAATTTCCAAATCTTGTTTTTGGTTATGCTTTTGACACCTTGGGGTAATAATCAAGAGATTAAGTCAATTTTTCCTTAACTTTGATATTTCCTTTTCGTGTTAGAATTTATGAATAGTTATGTGAATAGTATTTTTGGGTTCTTTGGTCCCTTGGATTTATATGGCCATTCTAACTACTCTCTTGTTAGGTTTTGGCCTTGATGTTTTAGCTCTTAATGATCAAAGTGACCCTAAGATCTTACTTGAGTGAATCTTTGCCTTAAGCCATCTAATATCCTCCAAATGCTTAGTCTTGTGTATGTTTGTCCCCTTTTTTGTTCATCATTCATGTACTTATTCATGCATTTTATAAGCTATATTGTTTGGTTTGTGGTGATAAAATGTGATGACCATGGACTTAGATGCATATTAGGCACCTTGACTATAAAGTTATGGTATGGTGATCCTCATAGACCTTTATTTGTTTCTTTTTATTTATTTTAAGTTCCTTTTGCTTACTTATTCTCATGGTTGATTCATTACAAACTTATTTCTTTTTTTGGGCATAAGTGTGATTACATGAGATTTGACCATAAACTTATTCCTAACCATCTACTTTTGCTAATGTTATATGAGGATGGACGATGTATACTTACCCTACACCATGATGCATGACCCCCACTCCCCATTATGGATGATTATATGTGTGGATGGATGATAATGCATATGAAGACCATATACCATGATTCATGATCCCTCACACCTTTTGAGTTGATGACTTAGTTTGTTGAATTGAATCAAATTTAGATGTATGCTTAGGAGTGATAATTAGACTATTGAATAACTTGGCTAAAATGCTAAAAGTGAACCAAAGATGTCTGAAGGCTGAATTGCAATATTTGGCAGTTTGGCGGTGCCTAATCTTTTCTCTAAGCAATACCGAATTTTCAAGCCCCATCTTTGATGGGGTGAAGATGAAATGGCCCTAATAATTAACATAGGTTAGGTTCAGATTTTGCTTTCCCTAGATTATTGCCACAACTAAAGTCAAGTGGCGACTCCATACTTCTTAGGGGTAGTACCAATGTATTATCCCGCTTTTGGTCCCTCAATGAACACCACTTTGGACTAAGGGCTTTGAAATTGCATAAGGCCTAAAAGACCCCCTGTTAGTCTGATCCAGTATCATGATTAAGGGTTATTGCCAATGTTTAACTCTTGTCCTCTCGATCCCTCGATGATCAATAAAAGGTAAGAATTACAAGCAAGATTCCTCTAGTTCAAGCAAAACCTAAAACACTCACCCATCCCTCTCTTAGCCCATTCTTGTTTTGATCTTGACAAAGAGGGAGAGATAATTGATATGTAAAAAGGATGATAAATAAGTTAGAATTATTAACTTGACTAAGGGGAAGTATGGATTGAGGGGGAGTATTTTTATAGCTTTAAACTAATACCTAAGTGTGTAAACATCCTTTTAATCCATAAGAAACTATAAAAATAACTTCACATTAACTTTCATATACTTAAAATACTTTAGAGTATGAGTATTTTTTTTCATTACCCTTTGCATATTCAATCTATATTATTAAAATAAAAATAAAGGGAGATTATTTGACTAGGTTGGTCAAACCTAAGTCAAAACTTTTTTGTGATCTTAACAATAGAGATTCAAATGTTTTAAACATTAATTCTAAGTGTTGTTTATATAGATGTTAAGTTAAAATCTCATTAGAAGTTGAATGGAGTTAATTAGAAGTGAAGTACTCAACGTATCAAAATCTACATCGTAAGCCATGAATAAGACTTGAGGGTCATGACCACTACTCCGGAAAAAAATCCTTAATTAAATTGGACAGTCTAGTTCATGGTGCAAGTCATGGCAAGGGTTGTGATTGCTACATTCAAATGAATTGGGAAGAACTCTAATGATTGATCAATTGACTAATCAAAATAATATAGGTGTTAAGCAGCCATTTAAAGTTTTAAAAGTCATGAGATCGAAAATGTTATAATGACTACAACTCAGTTAAGTTTGATACTCAAAGTCTCTAGTGTAGATTATGGTGTAAGTGTAACATCCACTTTCTCAACTCTACTTCAAGTAGCGACCACAACCAAGGATTCTCAAACGTAATAAATTAATTTGTTAAAGGGTAACAGTGACTAATTTCTTGATAAACCAATGATGGATTGCCACATTTAACTAGTCGTTCGACACATTTAAAGTTTGTGACTGAGAAAAGGGTAAATCTAGAGCCAAATACAGTTCATAACTATGACAACTCTGTCTCGATCATGATTTACCTTTCATAAGCATTAAATGTAAAGTTTTGCCACCAACTTTGGAGATTTAGAGCTAATTTCATTTATAATATCTCTTTGTTGGTTGAAATCTATAAATACTCCACCAAATGTTTTTGAGTCCAAGAGAATAGCAATTTATGCCTAAACTCTTGCAAATTTAATTCTCAACTATTTACTCATAATTTCTTTGTACTTAAGTTGTAAAAGTTAGGTGTGAGTCATTAAATACCATTGGGTCTGCATTTTAGAGTGATCTTTAGTGTGGAAAACTCTTTTTATGTTAGATGAAATCCTTAGGAAAACACTTGTAAAGGTTGTGTGTTAGCCTTGGAAAATGTATTATATAAGTTAGGTGTGAGCTTGTAAAAACCAATAAGTGATAGTGAAAGACCTAATTGGAGAATTAGGGAATGGATGAAGGGTTTGTTAACACCTAAACCACTATAAATTTCTTGTGTCTGTTCTTCTCCTACTCTTTCTTTAACTTTACACTATTTATCAACCCTCCAAAAATTTAAATTTCCACTTTACATAAGCGATAACATAAAGTGAACTTGAATTTTAAGAATTAAAGTATAATCATTCTCATTAACTCTACATACTTAGTTTTTAAAGTTCTACATCATTAATGTTATTACATATGAACACTGAATGTAGATTTCTAACTTAAGGAAAAACTAATAAGACAAGAAAGAATTCTATATCTCTACAAGTCATAACTAAATATCCTTATATATTTATCATCATTTCTATTATCTCTGATCCCTATCCATCTCAAACCTTAAATTCCTAACTTAGTCATCATCAAAAGAGGATCAACATAGAACCTTAACATCATACTAAATCATAAATAAAAAGAACTTAGAGCATTAAATGAAAAGATGTTGCAAAACCACTTGAAAACCATACCAAGGTCCCATTTTGGGGTGAATAGGGATCCTAGGATGCTATTCCTCATCACATTTTGTTACTGGAACATTGGAACACCTTAAAAAGGATTTTGAAAAAAAGGAAATCCAAATGGAGAAGAAAATAAAACTTTGTAAAAAAAAAAAAAAAAAGATACCAGTCAAGCTGGGTTGTATAGCTTAATATTAGGGCTATACAACCTAGGCAAAGGTTTGTACAACTTATAAATAAGGTTGTACAACCCATTTTTCCTTAGTTTTTAAAATAGAGGAAGAAAAAAAGAAGAGGGAGAGTGAGGTAGTTTCTTGGATGCCTTTGTGTGTTTCTGTGCCCTTAGAGGCTCACAAGTTCAATATTTTCCTCCAAAATGCTTAGGGAATGCACAAAATTGAAGAGATTAAGTCTAGTTCTATCCTAGAGTTAGTTAGGGTGAGTTAGAGTTTTGTGTTTTTTGTGTTTGAGAGGTGTTTGAGAAGCAATTTTAGTAAAGCAACCTTAAGGTTTTTCAAGCATTTTCTCCCTCTTCGAATGAGGGGGGTATTTATAAGTGTTGGATGAGTGCATAGGGCTAGAAATGGTATTGGTTACACCATTGATATGTCCAATCATAGAGAGGAAGATGAATCTCCTAAAATTAGAGTTTACACGTAGGTTGTACATCGATCTTTTAGGGTTGTACAACCTTAGGGTTTATAGAGGGGGGATTAATACTAGAAGGTTCTCAAGGCTAGGTTTTAGTGTGGGTTATATAGCCTTAGGCATGGTTGTATAGCCTTGATTTATAGGTTGTACAACTCCACTCGATGGGTTATACGACCCATGAACCCTAGTAAGTAGCTTTGGGTGCAATCTTACACTTGGTTTCAAGCTTGGCCTTGGGCTTCTCCAAGGTTTCATAGGGTTTCCCATATCTTTCTTTGATAATTTGCCTTGCATTTTAAGGATAATTTCAGTGATATTCATCATTGAGCTTGCACCTAAATGTGTAAAATCTAATGTTTATATTTTGCCCTTTAATTTTGTGGGGCTTGAAAAACATCATTTGAGAAATAATTATTTAAACAAGATTCAACAAAGTAAAGTAGAGAATGTTAACATTAGTAAGCATACCCCAAGGATACCAGTCTTTAGCAGCTCCTCGAGTAAGCACTAAAGTTGTTTTAGCTACTCTATAGTAGGTATCAGGTGTTTTGATAGCTCTTTAGTAGCTTTTTAGTAGGTACTGAAGTGGTTTTAGTAGCTCTCTAGCAAGTACCAGGTGTTTTGATAACTCTTCATTAGTTTTCTAGTAGGCATTGATATGGTTCTAGCAATTCTCTAATGAGTACCAAGTGTTTTGGTAGTTATTCAACAACTCTCAAATAAGTACTGAAATGGTTCTAGTAGCTTTTCTAGAAAGTGCCAGGTGTTTTGATATTAGATAATTAGCCTTTTAGAGTCACTGGTGCTCTTGCATTTCTCTATGGGTGCTTTAGCCTTTATGACTAATGATTTTGACTCAAGGATGCTCCGCGGGTGGTTCTTATGATATCCGAGCACTTCTGGCATTTGTAAAACTAAATCCATATCCTTGCAGCCCTTTTAGATGTCCTAGGGATTTGTTCTTTCTCTAGGTAATGGGCCTGAGCCGAGATACTATAAAAAGTGCTTCCTCGAGTTTTGCCATTTTTAGAAAAAGTAATTCCTCCTTAAAGTATTACTTAGTCCTTAAAGGGGCATGTTTGTCATTGAATGGTATTTTGGTAAATTTAGTGCTCTAGGGCTCTTTGAGTGGCTATAGGTGTTTTAGTAAGTTTGGTACTTTGGGGCTCTTTGAGAACCTAAGGGTATTTTGGTAAATTTATATGAATGGGCTTGAGGGAAAACTAGTAGTATTTTGGCAATTTTGGCTTAATTAGGCTTAAAGGAAAACTAGCAGTATTTTGATAATTTTGTCTTAATTGGGCTTGAGGGAAAGCTAGGGGTATCTTAGTAATTTTGGCTTAATTGGGCTTTGTAGGCTGGAAGATGAAGTGCGCTCATAAGGCCCATCTCGACCTAGGTTAGATCAAGGAGGCTGTACAGACCCCAAGTCTATACAAACCCTAGGTTTGTACATACCAGTCAGGGATATACAACCTTAGTCCACTATATAAACACCTCTAAAAAGCGACCTTCTTCATTTGTTTTATTCCTTTTCTCTCTCTTCCTCCCTTTCTTTTTCTCTCTCAAAACTTCAAACTTAGTTCTTAGGCTCACTAAGCTTTTCAACAGAATACTATGATCGAGTACCACAACGATGAGATGTTTGACATCTAGAAGAAGTTTCCCAATGAGGACGTCACGATAGTGGATGCCCTTGAGTTGTTGCGATCCTAGTAGGGATTCATACGAGGAGCCCATTCAAGGGTGCAACTACAAAGATGGTCTCACCTAGCTTTCCTCCAGCTAGAGACACACAAACGGTCTACAACCTGTACCATGACCTTGCAGGAGCTGCCTTAGGAGTGGTAGGCATTTCTTTTCCTATTCATTTATTTTTTGTTTGTCTTGCCACTATAGAATTTATGTACTACCCTAGAATTTCTTTGTGCCAACAAACATTAGGTTAGCTTATAAAATATTTATGAATCATTTTTAGGACACTCACCCTTTATTTTTATCAAAATTTATTTTCTATCTATCAATCTGGTCGACTGCTTTGATTTATGTTCGCTTCATACTTTATTCTATGAATTGCATAAAAAAAACAATTAAGATTAATTAATATACTAACTTATGAAAATTAGGATACATGCCCGGGATTATAAATAATTTATTCATCCATGTTGTCGACTTGCTAGTCTTTTTATTCTTTCTTTATGAATGTCAATCATTTTTTTTGGAAACTATTTTCATAATTTCCTCAAAATTAGCCCCAAACAATTAAGACTTTTCGCTTCTTTTGCCTTTGAATTTAGACCTTTTTGTTTTTCCATTCTTTGACCTTGATAACTGTGTAGAAACTATATGAGTATAGGTATCTTCCATTGTTCATCTCCCTTTTCATTTTTTTTCTTTTGCTTGCAGGGGATTATCGCGTTCTAGAAGGGAGGTGAGGTCGTAGGTTCTACTGAAGAGTGGGGTTAGATATTGCACCCTCAAGTTGTGGCCCATCTGAAGGGTATTAAGGTCTAGACCTTCCAGAGAATGTTACCAAATGAGACGCCAAAGGTTGACTCGATGATGACTCATGCATTACTATAGCGATGGGTGGACACAATCCATACCTTCCATCTTGCCTTGGTTAGCGAGATGATAATTATGCTTAAGGACTTCATATTCATGATAAAACTGTGATTTGCGGGAATTCCTCTACCTACGAACTTTAGGATGCATAAGCTAGTGCTTCAGAGGTATTACTTATTGAAGGTCTTGGGTTATGTTTCTATGCTTAAAGAGAGTAGGATTTTAGTGAGGTCCAACATACAGATTGGAACACCCTAAGTTATTGATGACAGCTCTAGTGAGGTGATTGACTAACACACACATTGTTTCTTGTTGTACGCATTATTAGTAGTCTTGTTCTCGAGTGCCTCTAATGTGGTGAAGCTTTGCTTGATGCTAGTGTTAGAGGACTTGGGCTTACTACATCATTTTGACTAGAGATCTATGACATTAGTGTACCTTTATTGATACCTTGATAGGTGCTTCAAGGCACGAGATTCATGTATGGGGTGTGAAAGGTCCTAACTGTAACTACCCTTTTATCCTTCATATTTGAGTTCTATTTAATTACTTTGAAACTTATGTTATCTTCTATTGATAGGCATGGGGCATTGAACTAGGCCTGTTGGAAAGGCTAGACCCTAAGGATGTGGTAGATGGCAGTTATCCTTATTTCTTATGGTGGAGTGTCGTGTCTTACACAAAGTCCTTATCTGTCAGGCACGCTGATCTAAACACAATCACTCAAGACCATATACTTTTCCCTATCAAGACAAAATTTATGTGAGTCATGCTTATTGTTCATTTATTATTTGATTTTATCTTATAGTGGTTTCGCATCATTACTACAGTTGCATGTTAATTGGAAGGGTCCTATGGAAATGTGGACTCTAGTGGTAGCAAAGACAGAGGCCATCTCATATGCCCATCATCTGATGGTGGTCCCTTAATTTGAGAGGTGGTACCTTAAAGCGCATGTGTTTCACTAGCATGAGGGTTTGGATAAGCGATCTATCTTACAATGCCTGCCCATGAGTCTATTCTAGGTAAGGGACCTTGAAGATGTAAATCTCACCATAGCATTATGCTACATGTTAAAGGATCAACTACCTTATACCAGTATACCCTACAAGCCCTAAATGATTAGAGCACTCATAGAGGGTCTTCCTTTGTCAAAAGCGACAATTCATGCATTTTCTCAATATATGCTAGACAAGGGGATCTTTCTACAGCATGAGTACTAAGGTACTATCGCACAGGCTATTCGAAGGTTTGTCGCTCCTGCTTCTACGTATAGTGTTATTGCTATCCATGGCCGCATGGATAGTCTTCAAGAGGCATGAAGCACGTAGTGATCAATAACCTGACTTTCACGCTGGACAGTTTAATAAAGCCATGCATGACTTCATTGCTGGGTTAATGATGTTGCTACCGATTACTCATGCTACTTGTGCATATGAACTAGCCGAGACCACTCACATAAGTATTTTTTTTTACTTTATCTCCTTATGTCCTCACTATGAGGCGTGATTTGTAGCTAATATGTTTCTTTTTCTACTTTCATAAATTCCTTACATCCAGGCTAAGGCTATGGTCGATCTTATCATCTCTCTGAAGAAGGTTATGAAGTAGTATAAGTGTGCTCCATGCAAATTAATATAAAAGCAATACATTTTATGCATGTCCATGACTCATGTTTTATGTGTTTAATGTCCTATTTATCCTAACCCTCTTGTTTCTTATAGGAACCGATCCAACATCTAAATTATGAGATCAAAGAAAAGGATCAGTATCTAGTACAGGTGGAGGTAAATAATGAGGCCTTGGTTCAGTCAACTACGGACCATAGGTATGTGGCGACAAATGATGGGGCTGAAGATTTTGAAGTGACCCCTTATAGGAGCGAAAGTAGTTGTGCCATAAAGGCTCTAACACTTATTAGCTCCTAGGCTATTTTTTCCTTTTTTTTATTCCAGTACAGTATATTTGATAGATATTCACATAATAGTACATTTTATTGGGCGATTTGAAAGCCCTTCTTTTTGGATGCTTACTTAGGGCCTTTTAGGACGAACCAAGGCGATGTTATCCCTATTTTTTGTCAAACCCTTGACACTTTGTCTTCCAAATGTGAATGCATAATTTTGGCCCTAGATGTATGTTTTTGAGTGCTCATTGCCATTTTCCCATATATGTGTTTTCTAAAAGAGGTACAAATGTCAACTTTAACCCCAAGGTGTTGCTTAATTCTTCCCAAGTGGCCATGGGTTATAAAGACTTAGTCAAAATAGTGTAATCTTTACAATCTTTTCTTCCTTTATAAATACCCACTTTACATCGGCTATGCACGCCACTGCTTCCAAGCCCTAAACCATGCCAAGAATATTTCTACGATCTTTTTCACCTCAGATCTGGTCTGATCTACCATGGGTGGGTATTACTATTATTTGTCACCTCTCTTCTGTCTGCTTCGACATTCACTTTCTATGGACAACCTATGATTTGTGGTTTTCCATCGCCCACATTTTCCATTTCGAGGATGCAAAATTTGTCCCTTATTAGAGGAGTTTAGTGCCATTATTAACTATCACATCACAACTATAGATTGCATCACACTACCTCAACTAGGTTACACATATGTACGAAAGATGGTAGAGTTATTTGACATATAATATAAGGAGGTACCCAAGTATAAATTGAGTGAGAAGAAGATCCTCATGGTCCCTTTTATCACTTTTTTCCTTTCCATAAGCCATGCTCAGGCAGCTTAGGCTTGTATTGCAACAGTTATTTTGATGGCAAGTACTCGCTGCAAAAGGATGATATAGAAATTGACTTATAAATTAAACTATTCTTAGAGGTGGCTAAGTTAGGGAGGACCCTAGTGTCGATTATCATGGGTGAGACCATCATGGGACTTCACAGAGTAGCTTTGGGTGTTAGAATCAAGTAAAAGTTCATCGTATAGTAACTTTTATATATTTTCTTCTCTTTGTTTTTATTTTACCCTAATTTTTGCTTATACTGCCCTTGTATGTTTTTAATCCAGTGAGCCACTCACTTTTGCTTAGGCTACCCTTTCGGGTTTTCAACCTAATGAGCATATCATTTTTCTTCCTTCTCATTTTCTCTTATTCTTTTTAGATATGGTTGTAAAAGAGATTAGGACTATTGGCTGGCCCCACCATGGATACAAGGCCCTATTAACCACAACACCATTCAAATCATCACATGTTAAGGCCAACTATTACTAAAGCCAAATGGGCTGAGTGGATGTCTCACATTGCTACCACTGATATTCATTGGAGCTGCCTATAGTGGAACCAATCACATGTTATCCTAAAGACTTATGGGGATGGCATCATCCTTCCTATCTTGGCTTCAAACACATTTTATAACCCAGTTTACGTGTGTTGCCAGTTCAATGCTCCTTAGTTCAAGGTGTAGTTCCTTCCTTTAATTATAGAGGGTGCCTTGTTCTAGTGCTTCTTAAAAAGGTTGAGGCTACATGGGCTAACTGTCACATCTATGAACTTTATACTATTAAAGACCTACAACATGAGCATGATGCAGACTAAGTGGCATGGTTACATGACTTTTAGATCTATAGGCATCACATTAGCAAATAGTAGAAAATGATCTTTTTAAAAAAAAAAAAAATTGTTTTATATTTACTTCTAGTTCAAATGCATGTATGACTCATTCACTATAATTATGCAAACATATTTCCATTTGATATTATGTTTGCCGTGAATAATTTACATTTTGCATATTTAGCATTAATTAAATGCATGACTTCTAGTTTTAACATCGGTTCATTAGACCATCCCACTATGTTGCCCAATGTATTTGCTTCACTAATCTTTTGCTTATGCATCTCTGTCTTCTTTGTCATCATCTAACTATTCTTATCAATGGTCCTTAGTGGTCAATTGCACTTTTTCGATTTTTACTCTATTTATTTTATGCATCTTTGTGCTCTAACTTTTGCCTATGATGCCTTTTCGTGTTTTCGACTTAGTGAGCTTTTTTTTTTTTCTTTCTTCTATTTTTTCATTTATTATGCCTTAATTTTTGCTTAAGTCACCTTTCGAGTTTTCAACTTAACTGCCAACTTTACTTTTCTCATACCTCATTCAAAATACCTATTTAACCATTCTACGTTCATTGGCTCGATGAATTCATTCCCATCCATATCTACTAGTTTCACTGCACTCTCAAAAGAATTTTTGTTTGACCATGTAGGGAGCTTCCTAGTTTGGCCTAAACTTCCCTCGAGGATCATGTTTTTGTGATCGAATTGCCTTTAGTACCAAATCACCAACCTTTATAATATTTCATTTAACCTTTTTGTTAAAGGCATAAGCCATTCTAGCTTGATACAATTTGATGTGGTACAGGACCTTTAGTCTTTTCTCATCCAATAGAGCCAATTGCTCAAGTCTACTTCTCATCCATTGGTACTCAAGAATACTATACTCAACTAATATCTGTAAGGACTTTACTTCTAGCTCAATTTGTAATACTACCTTTATCCCATATGCCAAAAAGTATGGTGTCATTCCAGTTGATGCTCTTGCTATAGTTTGATAACCCCACAAGTAGCAAGGTAATTTCTTATATAAGTCTTTACATCTCCATTATCTTGGCAAGGTTATTTTTGACATTCTTATTGGCTACTTTCATTGCTACATTACCCAGTCGTCCGTAAAGTGATGATTTTGTGGTGGACCACCCTGTACTTTCCCAATATACCCTTGTACTCTGCCTGGAAATAGACACCATTATCCGTTATAACATGGTGCAACACTCCATAATGGCAGATGAGGTCCTTCTCAATGAACTATGCAATTTATTTTACCTCTAGCTTACTAAAGGCTTCATCCTTTAAACATTTTGAAAAGTAATCCAATGCCATTGTAATTTACCTATGAACCCTTATTGAAGCCTGCCTAATTTCTTTGATCATATTGATGCCCCTATGCAACAAATGGTCAAGTTAAGGTCAAACTTTATAACTCAATCAATGATAAATGACTAAGGCTACTGTAAGCCTAATATTCATGACAACTCTAAACCTTTTGAATACGATGCTCTATAGTAATCCAATAATACTCTAATCTCAAAATTTCTTGGCTAATGATTTACCATTCATATGGGGACCACAAACCCCTGTATGCACCTCTTCCATGATTCTATTAACTACTTCCTCTACCACGAATTCCAAATGAACTTTGTCGAGCATTCTCTTATACATTACCCTATCATTAACTGTGAATTGTGAAGACAATCTTCAGTTCACACCTTCCACCATTCAAATACTTTTATATATCAAAATATCAGGGGTGGTTCTCCATTGACACCTATATTGCTCCAGCATCCCTATAACATGGCACCTCAAATTGAAATGTGATGAGCAGTTTCATAGGCATTGCCTTCGATTCATCCGAAATAAAGACCAAGGTGGCTAAGGCATCGATTATTACATTTTATTATTTTGGCAAATGATGAAATGTGACTCGCTAAAAACTCTATTCCAACCCCTTTATATGCTCCAAATATGGTCTTAAATGTTCCTTCTTCAATTCCCATTCATTCGTTATATGTGAAATGACTAATAATGAGTCCTCAAGCACCTCCATCGTCTTCACTGTTATTTGTCTCAAGAGCTCAAGAAAGAGTGCACATGCTTCATATGTGATCATGTCATTGGTGACTTCGTAATCCAACTTCATAGCTATAAGGAAAAGCTTTTCTTCTAACGAGATTAGAATTACTCCTACACCAGCTCCTTCCTTGTTTGTCGACCCATCAAAGTATACCCCCTATTTTTAGGGCTCAATTGTTCCTAACCCTTTATCCATGAACTAGAAAGGTTCAAATTTCCCTTCTTCGAGGGGTTGTTGTGCCAAGTACTCTAAAACCATTTGTCCCTTGATTACCTTTTTAGCTACATCCATCTTTTGATTACCTTTTTAGCTATATACTTAATATCAAATTTAGTTAATAAGATCAACCACTTTGCCCATCTTCAAGTAAGGGAAGGGGCTTCATGCAGTTACTTAATTGGACCAAGCTTTGAAGCCACTTTCACCAAGTATGACTGAAAATAATGCTTTAATTTCTTAGTCACCCATACTAATGCTACACAATTCTTTTTTATGTGATTATACTTCACTTCATAAGATAACAACTTCTTACTACTATAGTACACCATGTGTTCATTCCCTATTCAATCCTCCTAAGCCAACATTACACCAATAGAGCTAGCTATCTTATACTATCTTATACAAAATCAGTGATTTTCTCTAATTAGATGGCTTCAACATTGAGGGATTGGCTATGTATTCTTATATATTTTGAAGGCTTCCTGACATTGTTCATTCCACTTTACTTGTAGATTCTTCCTTAACAACTTAAAGATTGGTTCGTAAATGAGAGTTAATCATGTTATGAATTGGCTAATATATTACAAGCGACCTAGAAAGCCTCAAATCTCCTTTTGTGTCTAAGGTGTGGGCATATCTTGAATTACCTTTACCTTATCCAAGTCCACTTCAATTCCCTTTTTGTGGACCACTTGCACTAATAGCTTTCCAAAGGTGACTCCAAATACAAACTTCTTCATATTCAACCTTAAGTTATACTCATCAACCCTCTTCAAGAATTTCTCTAAAGCTACAAAGTGTCCTTCCTATGTTCCTAACTTTACCATCATGTCATCCATATACACCTCCACCTCTTTATGGATCAAGTCATGCAAAAGGGTTTTTGCCATTCACTGATATGTCACTCTTACATTCTTTACCCAAACGACATTGCCTTATAGCAATACATCCCTTATTTTATAATAAAAATGATTTCTACCTTATCGATGATAACTGTGAGAAATTGGTTATACCCTAAGAATTTATCCATAAAGGAATACATAACATAAGTTATGGCACTATCGACCAACGCATCAATGTTCAAAAGAGGGAAATCATCCTTTGGACATGCTTTATTTAAATTCCTATAGTCAACGCACATCCTTACTCTCTCGTCTTTCTTTGGCAGCAGCACTATATTGGCTAGCCACTTAGGCGTATTCTACCACCTATAAGAGCCTGATGTTCAACTGTTTGTCTCCCTTCTCCTTAACATGCTGAGCCCACTCAAGCTTCGTCCTTTGAAGCTTTTGTTTGACCTATTTCATGCGTGGGTAGATCAAAATTCTATGTTCTATAATATGCCTATCAACCCCTGACATATATTCATATGTCTAATCGAAACCCTTCAATAGTTTTTGAGCAATTGTTCGAACCTCCTCCACTTTTTTGGTGTGACATCAGTGGCGATGAGCAAGATTTTTAGATTTTCATGTATGTCAGGGTTAAATGTAATTGTATGCATTGAATTAATGTTAAATATGCTCATGAAATGATGCATGCTATGCACACTACCATCAGGAAACACATCACACAAATAAGCAAACTCGTCATTCATTGCATTAAACTTAAAAAGAAATACATCATCATCTTCAAATAGACTAGAAAATAAGAACATCAATAGTAACCTGAAAGTCAGCTTTATTTAGAGTTTCATCTGCTTGGGCCTTTCTCTCTTCTTCAGTCTTTGCTTCATCAATCATAATCTTAAGATCGATATTTCTCAAAGAACTTGCCTCTTTCCCATCCTCTGTGTTAACTCCCTCAAAACTCTATTTCATCTAATCATCTCAAAGTTCAAAATTAAAAAAATTTGCCAAAAGTGTTACACTTTTCGCTATAGTTAGCTCAGTCTCTATTGTAGGACCTTGTATTTCTTTGCCACCTATTTCCTTAATAGAGTTCATAATCATGCTCTTAATATCTTCCAACTTTATCCCAATGTACATGGCTTCAGTTAACATGCACGATCAAATATACTTCTATTCTAGGTCTACAAAGGGTGCATTCCATTTCATTAATTCAAGCCCATCCTTTATATGTTCTTCTCTTATGTTCCAGAGTTTCTTATCTAGGAAATACCACTTGATCTTTTCATTAGTGACCCTCTTTTTATCATTCCATGGCCATAAAGACTGAGGCCTATATAAAACTATAGATTGAGTTGATTTTTGGCCCCTCTTTATCCTGGCAATCTGTTTCCCCTTCTTCTTTTTCTTCTTCCCATTTTTTCTTCATATGAGTCTTGATAATTATGATATCCCAATTTGCTAACATCTAGTTAGAAGAAGCTTTCTTGAGTTTATCTATATCCTCACCCAACAACTTTTCATTCTCAGTTGCCTCTTGCTCAACCTTTCTAGCAGCCTCTCAGATAGCGATTCGTGCGAGTCCCTTACCTCTAGCTCTTACTTTTTACAGTGATACCCCAACCGTTTCCTTATAGGCTAAATGGGGATCTCTATGAATTTTAATATCCTTGTAAAATTCTTTCTTAACCCTGGTCTTGGGGATAAAGTTCATGTTTTTCATAATCCCTATAACATTAAGATAAACCACTTATTGTGACTCCTGCAACCTGAACCCTCAAAGATGCGGAACAACCACACCCCAAGCTCACACAATCTCCCCAACCTCTGCGCATATGGTTACAATTTCTCCTTTGTAAGGAATCTTAACTTTTTGGTTAATAGTAAAAGGCACACCCCTTCCCCCCCCCAAATGGGTGAAACCATGGTCTTCCCATTAAAAGCAAGAAGGTGATCAAAATGTCCAAGACTGTAAATTCTAGTATCACTTATACTATACCTATTTGCGTTATGGTTTTGAACATACCCACAATTGGCTTCTTACTATCATCATAGGCCCAAGTAACGCTGTCAGAAACCTCTAAATCCTTCTTAGACAATCCAAATTATATAGTAACTTTGAGGGCTAAATGTTAATCCCAGACCCATCATCAACCACCACACATGGCATGTGCCTACCCTTTAACTCAGCTCAAATGAATAAGGCCAAATTGTGATCCCTCCCTTTTGGTGGCAAATCCTCATATGAGGAAGCGACTTTACCCCTATGAATCACCAATGCAAAGGCATCCTTTGGAGTGGCTTCACTAGAAATAATAAAACTTGATAAAGTCTTAATCATATCCTTCTTATGTTCCTGAGAGGTAATGAGCAATTCTCATACACTGATCTAGGCAAGTATCTTTTTTAGCTCTTTACAATGGATTGTCATCCTCATTTTCCTTCATAATGAGTTCATCTACACTTTTCTCAACCTTCGGTTCCTTAGAGGCTTCTCTACCAAGATAGTTTTTTGTTGGACTAGGATGGTTAATCCTAAGTCTTAAACCACTTTTGATCTTGACAAAGGATATTGATCAATTCTAATGATTCAATTAAGTGTTGTTTTGCAGTTTTTAGTTAGTCCTTAAATTTGAAGTTGGATGAAGTCTATAATCTCTAAAGAAAGCAAAGTGCCTCCTAATTTGCGACTGTAACTTCATAAATCACGACTGCAAACTAGACTAAGGCATGTTGACAAATTGGACAGCTGGATTAAAAGGCCACTTCTCTGCCTGACCAATTCAAAGAAAGGAGAGGCAAAGTCACAGACGAATTTAAGGTGAGTGTCACGTCTCAGTCGCAACTGCAAATTTTGTAGTAACTCAAGAGGGAACCAAGTCCACAACCACAGTATGACAAATGTCCTAGGTGAGCATTGGAAGACAAAAATCGCGATAGCAATTTATGGGTAGCAACTACAAATCATGAAGAAAAAGATGAACATTTTAACACACGAATTTGCGTCCTCAGTCGATGCTTGTATAAGGAAAATTGCGAGCGCGACTTTTGTGAGTAGGTGAAAGGCAACGACTATATTTTCCTAGTGAACCAATGGGAAGATAACACGTGGACTAGCCATTTGACACAAATGGGGTTTTTCACCGTAAGTTTTGGCTCCTATATGGAAATTAGAAAATCGCGACTGCGAATGAAGCCTGATAAGCATTTAATGCAAAAATCTATTTAACATACTTTAGAGATTTGCTACCAGTTTTATTGCAATGTCTCTTCGGTGGGTAGAGGCTATAAATACCTAACCAAATAGATGTAAATGTAAGAGAATTCATTAATTTGTAACCCAAACTCTTATAATTTTACTACTCAATCTTTTGTCTTCTTTAGGTGATTGTTTGGTGTGAGCATAAACACCATTTGTAAAGGTTGTAGTGTGAGCCTGTAAAAACACTAAAAGAGGTTATTATGGGAGCTTTAAAAACACAAGTGTAAAGGTTGTTGTGTGAGCCTTAAAAACACAAGTGTAAAGGTTATTGTGTGAACCTTCAAAATACAAGTGTAAAATTTTGGTGTGAGCTTAAAAACACCATTAGAAGATAGTGGAACACCCAATTGCTGAGACTTGGGGAGTGGATGAAGGGTTGATTATACTCGAACCACTATAAATCTTGTGTCTCCATTCTACTCATTTTCTTTCTTACCTTCTTGTTTTAATTTTTATGCACTAATTCAACTCTTCTTCCCCCCTCTTCTCCCATACTTATTGGCACTTTTTAGTGCCTAGGGCCAATAAGTGGCATCAAAGCCAAAACACTCAAACAAACCTTTATTGGTGAGTAAAAGATCATTGCACAAGAAGGAATCCACTTACACCTCAAGCCTCACTTTGATAGAACTGACTATACTAATTAGAAGTATAAAATGGAAATCTATCTTGACATAAATGTGGTAGACCTCTGGGATTTGTTTGTAAAAGAATGGAAGCCACCCACTAAGGTAGTGGATGGAATTGAAGAACTTATCCCAAGAGAAGAATGGGTTGAAGCTCACAGGAGATCAAATGGCAAAAACAAAAGGGTTGGCCATTCTTCTAAGCTCTCTCTCTAGAGAAGAGATTGGAAGAGAACAACATTGTCAAACAGCACATGCCATTTGGAAGACACTTAAGAACTACCATGAAGGCACAACTCTAGTAAAGTCAATCCACTTGGAGTGTACGTAACCCAATGAGAGCTAGTCATGATGAAGGACAATGAAAGCATTACCGAAATGATGAATAGACTCCTATTTATCGTCACCAACATGAAGAAATTTGAAAGGACACTCATAAACTATGAGGTAAACATAAAAATCCTCAAAATCCTTTCTTTCTATAGGTTTGGTGCTATAGTGTGCAACATCCAAGAGTCCAATCTAGAGATTGAAAAGGTGCCAATAGACGTTTTGATAGGCAAACTCTTAACTCATGAGTTGGCCTTACAAAAGGATGAACAAATAAAGAAACTAAAAGGCCAAAGAGATAAATCAGAAAAAGAAAGAAGAACCCTAGCTCTTAAGTCTTCAACAAAGGATAAGGAGGTAGAAATTACCTCAAGTGATGAAGAAAGTGACAAGGAAGAAGAGGAGCTAGCAATGCTCTCAAAGAGGACAAAGGAGTTGATCAAAAGAAGAAAAGAAAGAAAAGGCTTCAAGAAGACAACTCCTAGTCCAAGAGAGAAATCTAACGATGTCACTTGCTATGAATGTGATAAGTAAGGCCACATCAAGTATGAGTGTTCCAAATTGAAGAAGAAGAAGAGATGGGATAAGGAGAAGAAGGAGTTTTTTAGCCACTTGGGATGATAGCTCTAGTGAAAAAGAGGAAGAAGGAGAAGTTGCCAATATTTGCTTCATGGCATAAGAAGACTCTACAAATGAGGTAAGTACTTTTCATTCTAATTCTGATTTTGAATTTGATGAGATTGATGAAGAGCTTCTAGAGGCTCTAACCATGAGATGTGACAAATACAAGTCACAAATGAAATCTTACAAAAGAAAATGTCAAAAGCTAGAGGATGAATATAATCCCTTAATGACATTGTAAGAGAATTGACAACATCTAAAAATGAGCTCAAAAAATTAGTGGATAATCTTTCTGTTGGACTAGGGTAGTTAACCCTAAGTCTTAGGCATCTTTTGATCTTGACAAAGGGGATTGATCATTTTTAATGTCTCTATTTAGTGTTGTTTTACAGTTCTTGTGAAAATCCTTAAGTTAGAAGTTAGATAGAAATCTTAATTTTCAAAGTATATGAAGTAACTTCTAAATCGTAACTGTGATCCATTAGAAGACTTGCTGAAAGATCAGACAGATGAAATCGCAGAGTAATTCTTGACTGCAATTTATCTAAAGGAAGAGCTCTAAAAGTGATAGGTGAATTCACAGTATAAAGCTTACCTCAATCGCGATCGCAAATTCCAAAGTAACTCAAGATGTAATCAAATCCACAATCACTGCTTGACAAGTGTCCCAGGTAACTGTTGGAAGTAAAAAATCATAAGGGGAACTTATTGGTAGCGACGGCGAACCCAAAAGAAGAAGATGAACACTTTTGGCAGAGTAATTGATGTCCAGAGTCGCGTCCTGTACAAGATAAATCGCGACCACTACTTTTGAGAATAGATGAAAGACAACAACTATATTTTTCTGATACACTAATTAGAAGTTGCCACATGGACTAGCCGTTAGACACAAATGGGGTTTTCCTTATGGAATTTGGAATTCGCGACCATGAATATGTAGTAGCGATGACGAAACGACTGTCAAGCATTTAATGCGAAAATCTGTCTAGCATACTTTGATGATTTTATACCAATTTTATTATAACATCTCTTTGGTGGGTAGAGGTTGTAAATACCTCACTAAACAGATGTAAATGCAAGAGAAATAATAACTTTGTACCCAAACTCTTACAATTTTGCTACTCACTCTTTTATATTCCTTAAGTCATTGTTGGGTGTGAGCATAAATACCATCTGTAATAGGTTATAGTGTGAGCCTGTTAAAATACTAAGAAAGGTTGTTGTGTGAGCCTATTAAAACACAAATGGTAAAGGTTGTTATGTAAGCCTAAAAACACAAGTATAAAGGTTGTTGTGAGAGCCTTCAAAACACAAGTGTAAAAGTTTGGTGTAAGCTTGAAAACACCTTTGAAAGATAATGGAATACCCAATTTTGAAGAATTAGGGAATGGACATAGGGTATATTACACCTGAACCACTATAAATCATCTATTCCTCTCATCTTATTTCTTCTCTTTCTTTTTAATTTTAATTTTTATACACCAATTCAACCCTCTTTCTTAGTGCTTAGGGCCAACAAGTAGTATCATAGCCTCACTTCACAATCAAATCTTCATTGGGTGAACAAAGATCATGGCACAAAAGGGAATCCACTCACAACTCAAGCCATACTTTGATGGAATAGACTATACTCATTAGAAGTATAGGATGGAGATCTATCTTGACATAGATGTGGTAGACCTTTGGGATATAGTCATCAAGGAATGAAAGCCACCCACCAGGGTTGTGGATGGTAATGAAGAATTAATCCCAAGGGTGCACACGCAAGAACAAGAGAGCAATGACCATTCTTCTAAGCTCACTCTCTAGAGAAAAGATTGGAAGAGTGCAACATTGTCAAATAGCTCATGCCATTTGGAAGACTCTAGAGAACTATCATGAAGGCACAACTCTAGTCAAGTCAAGCCGTTTGAAAATGTATGTCACCGAATGGGAACTCTTCATGTTGAAAGACAATGAGAGCATCATAAAAATGATAAACAGGCTCTTGTCCATTGTCACCAACATGAAAAAATTTGGAAGAACTCTTACTATCTATGAGGTAAACACAAAAATCTTTAAAACTCTACCTCTAGATAAATTTGGTGCTAGAGTTTGCAGCATACAAGAGTCAAATCCAAAAATTGAAAAGGTTCTAACAGATGTGTTGATAGGCAAACTCTTAACTCATGAGTTGGCCTTGCAAAAAGATGAACAGATGAAGAAGGTAAGAGGCAAGGAGACAAACCGGAGAAAGAAAGAAAAACCATGGCTCTTAAAGCTTCAACAAAAGAGAAGGAGATAGAGATCACCTCAAGTGATGAAGAAAGTGACAAGGAAGAGGAGGAGCTTGCAATGCTCTCAAGAAAGACAAAGGAGTTGATCAAGAGAAGAAACGAAAGAAAAGGCTTCAAGAAGACAGCTCCTAATCTAAGAGAGAAATCCAATGAAGTCACTTGTTATGAATATGGCAAGCAAGGCCACATCAAGTATAAATGTCCTAAATTAAAGAAGAAGAAGAGATGGGACAAGGAGAAGAAGAAAATTTTTTCAATAACTTGGGATGATAGCTCAAGTAAAGAAGAAGAAGAAGAAGAAGGAGAGGTTGCTAACATATGCTTCGCGGCATAAGAAGATCTTTCAAATAAGGTAAGTACTTCTTCTCATTCTAATTCTGATTTTGAATTTGATAAGATAGATGAAAAGCTTCTAGAGGCTCTAACCATGAGATGTGACAAATACAAGTCACAAGTAAAATCTTATAAGAAAAGGTGCTCAAAATTAGAAGATGAATATAAGACTCATAGTGATCTTGTAAATGAGTTGAGGACTTCTAATGAAGAACTCAAAAATTCAGTAGAAAGACTTTCCACTTCATCTTCTTTTATGGCTTCATTAAGGAAGGAAAATGACACTCTTAAAGGAGAAATCAATGAGCTTAGAAGCTTAATCTCTAAGTTTCACAAAGGAAAAGAAGCCTTGGACACATTGATTGTGTTACAAAGACCACCACTGGTTAGACATGATTTAGGCTTCAATGAAGCCTCCTCATCATCTCAAACTACATTTATTAGAGATTTACAACCTCAAACCTCAAGCATTAAGGTAATTGGGAAGAAAAATGCTCCTAACACTAAGCCTTCTATGCCTAAGGGCAAAAAGAAGGCTCCCCAATGCTCTAGAGGCAAGACACAAAGAGCTAACCATGCCTACATTTACAACAAAAAGCATGCTCATCCTCATAAAAAATTTTCTACTCCTACTTATCATACATGTTCATGCATGCATTCACATGACCATGGTATGAGAAGGCCCCCTACTCATACTAAATATGTGCAAAGGAGAAAGACTCCTAAATCTAAACTCTAATGCCATTATTGCATGAAATATGGGCATGTTAATATTAATATTAATTGTTTCATTAGGAAGGCTCACCTCAAATTATAGGACCTTTCAACCTCTAACCCCTTAGGACCTAAGTATGTTTGGGTACCTAAGAAAAGGTAACTCATTTTTGTTGTGTAGGGGAATGTGGCAACCACAAAATCAAGTAATTGGCATGTGGATAGTGGATGTTCCAAGCACGTGACTAGAAATAGAAAGCTATTCACGACATTAAAAGAAAAAGAGGGTGGAGATGTCACATTTGGCAATAATGCCAAGGGTAAGGTAATTGGCATTGGAACCATTGGTAAAAACAGATGTTCTTCAATTGATAATGTTCTTTTAGTTAGTGGCTTACAACATAATTTGTTAAGTGTAAGTCAATTATGTGACAAATGTAATAAGGTCACGTTTAAGTCAATTATGTGACAAATGTAATAAGGTCACGTTTGATCCTAGAGAATGTCGAGTCACCACTTTGGTGGATGATGAAGTCATTTTCAAGGGTGAAAGGAAAGACAATACCTACTCAATTGACTTAGACAATTTGGCTAACCAATCTTTTAAGTGTCTTATGTCTTTAAGCAATGAAGCTTAGTTGTGACACAGAAGGCTTGGACATGCAAGCATGAACCTTCTTTAAAGTCTATCCAAAGGAAAGTTAGTGGAAGGGCTTCCTAATCTAAAATTCTCCAAGGAAAAAACATGTGGTCCATGCCAAATGAGAAAGCAATACCATGCCTCTCACAAAGCCAAAAATGTTGTAAGTACATCTAGACCACTTCAACTTATCCATATGGACTTAATAGGACCTACTAGAAGTGCTAGCTTAGGTGGAAAACATTATGCATTAGTCCTTGTAGATGACTACTCTAGGTTCACATGGGTATCTTTTCTAGCTCATAAGAATGATTCTTTTGATGTTTTCAAAAGTTTTGCAAAAAGAGTTCAAAATGAAAAAGGTTACTTCATATCTTCTATTAGAAGTGACCATGGAAAGGAATTTCAAAATGAATCATTTGAAAATTATTATTTGGAGAATGGAATTTTTCATAATTTTTCAACTCCTAAAACACCACAACAAAATGGTATTGTAGAGAGGAAAAATAGAACTTTGGTAGAAATGGCTAGGATAATGCTCAGTGAATATTCCTTACCAAATTACTTTTGGGTCGAAGCCATTAATACCTCATGTTATATTACAAATAGAGTTTTCAAAAGACTCATTCTCAATAAACTTCTTATGAGCTTTGGAATGGTAGAAAACCCAAAATTTCATATTTAAAAGTATTTGGATGTAAGTGTTATATTTTGAACACCAAGGGTAATCTTAGGAAATTTGATTCCAAAACTAATGAAGGAATCTTCTTAGGTTATTCCACCACAAATAAAGCATATAGAGTCTTTAACAAAAGTACAATGGTAGTTGAAGAATCTATGAATGTTATTTTTGATGAATCTAGTAAACTTGATCTTGGGAGAGGTATTTTTATTAATGATCTTGTAGGTGATCTTAAAAAGATGGAATTGGATGATTCTACAAGGAGAGTTGATAAAGAAAAGGAAAAAGGTAATTCATCAAGAATAGATGAAGACCAACATTAACATCAATAAGAAATTGAGCCAAGACAAGATCTACCTAAAGATTGGAGATTCTCCAAGTGTCACCCCAAGGACCTAATCATTGGTGATACTTCAAAGGGTGTAAGTACTAGATCTCAACTCTTAGATAATAATCTTTCATTTGTTTCTCAAGTTGGGCCAAAGTCAAATGATGAGGCTCTTGATGATGAGTGTTAGGTACTTGCTATGCAAGAAGAACTCAATCAATTTGAGAGAAATAAGGTATGAAAGCTTGTTCCTAGGCCTAAGGAACACCCAATTATAGGTTATAAGTGGGTGTTTAGGAACAAGTTAGATGAGCAAAGTCTCATTACTAGAAATAAGGCTAGATTGGTTACCAAAGGATACAACCAAGAGGAAGGAATAGATTATGATGAGACCTTTGCCCCCATTGCAAGACTAGAGGCCATTAGGATTCTTTAGCTTTTGCATGTCATATGAATTTTAAACTTTTTCAAATGGATGTGAAAAGTGCTTTTTTGAATGGCATCATAGAGGAGGAAGTCTATGTTGAACAACCTCCCAGTTTTGAGTCTCATTGTTTTCCAAACTATGTTTTCAAATTAAACAAAGCCTTATATGGATTAAAACAAGCTCTAAGAGTTTGGTATGAAAGACTTAGTTCATTTCTCTTAAAAAATGATTTTGAGAAAGGGAAAGTAGACACCACACTATTTATCAAAAAACATAAGCATGATACATTAATCGTTCAAATCTATGTTGATGATATTATCTTTGGTGCTGCTAATGAATCTCTTTGTAAAGATTTTGATAAGTGTATGAATATGAAATTTGAAATGAGCATGATGGGAGAGCTCAAATTCTTTCTCGATCTACTAATCAAGCAATCCAAGGAAGGGATCTTCATCAACCAAGCCAAATATACAAAGGAAATGCTAAAGAAATTTGAAATGGATGGTTGCAAAGTAGCTAAAACTCCAATGAGAAGCACCATCAAACTAGATAAGGATGAATCAGGTAAAGAAGTAGATGAAAAGAGATATCAAGGTATGATCGGATCTCTACTCTATCTTACTGCTTCAAGACCGGATATCATGTTTAGTGTTTGCTTGTGTGCTAGGTTTCAATCCTCCCCTAAAGAATCTCATTTGAATGTTGTTAAAAGGATCTTTAAGTATTTGCATGGCATAATACACTTAGGATTATGGTATCCTAGGGATTCATCATTTAGTCTCATAGGGTATTTGGATGTGGATTATGTGGGTAGCTTGCTAAATAGAAAAAACACTTCTGAGACTTGCCAATTCATAGGTGAATACCTAGTTTCGTGGTTTAGTAAAAAACAAGTATCGGTTGCCTTATCTACCGTGGAAGCTGAGTATGTGGCGGCGGTTTATTGTTGCATCCAAGTTCTTTGGATGAAACAATAATTGAAGGTTTTTGGCAAAATAGTTGATCACATTCCCATCAAATGTGATAATACAAGTGCTATTAATCTTTTTAGAAATCTCATCCAACACTCTAGGAGTAAGCACATAGATAGTAGACACCATTTTCTTAGAGATCATGTGCAAAAGGGTGATGTTGTGTTAGAATTTATTGACACAAATCATCAACTTGCAGACATTTTCACTAAACCTCTAAATGAAGAAAGCATGAACTTCATTAAGAGAGAATTGGGAATGCTTGATGGAAGTTCCCTAAAGTGAAAATTTTGATGTTATGATTGATTATTATGGATGTTATGCATGAGTGATGATTGTATGAATAGGTTTATTATTTATTTCTAGTGGATCACATGTTTTCAAAATTTTCTCATACTTATCCTTGCTGACTCATCATTCGCGATCGCTATTTCTTCTTCACGATCGCGAATTACAAGTCAACTTCACCCGGCTGTCAAATGTTAATTCGTAATCATGAAAATTGCTCTCCACCATGAATTTTGGTCAGTTTTTCAAAAATATGACCATTGACGCGCCTTTTTCTGAGGAAAATTTATCCGTTACTCACATTTTTCAAAATTCGCTGTCGTAACTTCCAATTTTACGAACGCGAATTAGAGTAACTGCCTAGGCAATTAAGTGATTTGATTGTTAACCGTTTCCTCTCTTCATTTAATTCATTTTTAGCCGTTTATGACCATTTTTACACCACTTCAAGCCTATAATTACCCCTTTCAACAGTGTTTTCATCACTTCACTTCTAAACACTTCATTCTTTCTCTAAAATCTCTTAAGCTTTCTTCTTTTCTTTTGCAATGGCTCCCAAGAAATTCTCCAAGGCTGACAAAGGCAAGGTAGTGGCTCAGCCCTTTGCACCTCCTACCCTCCATCTCATAAAGGAATCACCAAGGAGGAAAATAAGAGATTCAAGGCGAACTCCTCCAAAGTAATTCTGCCAAACAAAATCTCATCAACTTTCATGCTAGAGACATTGGGCATCAATGCAGAGATCCGCTCCTTTCTCTCTAATGTGGACTAGAACGAATTCATCTTTTGAGATGAACCAGGATATGAAGAGATAGTACGCGAGTTCATGTGCACCGTGTAACTCAACCGAAAATTTGATTCGAGAGCTGGCTAATATGGATTGGTGTTTTGGGCCTTCGGCGACCTCTTCTACATCACCTTCGACCAATTATCCTCACTTTTCAACCTATAAGTCAGAGAACATATCCCATTCATCATCTCCATACTAGACGTCATCTACTCTGAATTTTGGTCAGAAATATCTATTGAAACCAAACATGACCCCCGCTCCTCCTTATCCAACACATAAAAACCCTACCCCTGTGGATCCTTCATCGCATCATCGCCTTTTCAGTCATTATAAGAGGTGATGGTAATGAGAAGGTTTCACAGAAGGACTTGGCATTTTTATTCTGCTTTATCAAAAACTAACCTATCCAAACTAATCGTTACCTTATGGATCAATTGATCCACATGAGTACTAAACCCAAAAGCCAATTTATCTTGGCCTCTCACATAACAATCATCTACCACTTCATTAGAGCACTCGATGAGGAGAAAGAGAAATTCGTCACCAAGAAGCTCCTTCCCTCTTAAAACTTCCTTGACTTAACCTACCTCATCAACGCTAAGGCAATCCATCCGGACACTTATGTCTACACCCTTGGTGCCATCAGAGCGAAGAAGATGGAAACCTCCTAAGCTTATAAGCGAAAGAGGCTTCAAATCGAAGAAGACAACATTCCAATCCCTCCTCCTCAATCGAAACCAAAGTGCAAGTTATCTCTTGCCACCATTGATTGCAAGTTGGACAAGCTTATGAGGATGATGAAGAGAAGGTTCCTCTTTCTTTCTCATCTTCATAGCGATATGGTGGATCTCCAAGATAAACTAGGAGTTCCTCCTTGCCATCTTTCGAACTTTACCGAATTTAAAGATACGCAAGATGGAGATGGCAATGAAGATGGTGTAGAGGATGGAGACGAAGCTGAGGGAGAACAACAAGTGCTCGATACACCGTCTTCCAGAGATGATTCTCCACTACTTTAGATTAGGGATCTTTTATATTTATTTTTCACTTTCCTTATGTTTTCTTTTACAAATCTTATGATCCCACAGTTATGAATATATATAAATAAAACTTATTTCTTTGCAAACATTGTTATCTTATGTGATTGATGTTTATTCTTTTATCCATTACATTATGTTTGCTCCCTATGAATTCTTATGCATGAGTTTCATTTTCTTT
>CATIWR010029291.1:0-23941 GCA_949677035.1 Omphalea diandra | reverse complement strand
ATAAATTATATATTTTTATTTTTATTTATAAAATAGATCAGTTGATGAAAATTTTCAAAATATAATAAATTAGGCTTTCTTCCTAGGAGGCCATAGATCAATAGATATTGTGGCCTATAAAAGACATTTTTTGCTTTATGTATGAATTAGTCACTATAAATTTTTTGTAATTTTTCATATTTTATTAAGTCAACTTTCATTTTTAAATATATATAATATGATTCTTCTCATTTAATTTGTTATATTAAAAATCCCTTTGTTAGAAAATAAACATTTTTTATTGGTCAAGGCACAAATAGTCAAATAGTATGAGAATATATTTTTCTAAAAATACAAATATCCTTCTAATCCTTCCATGGCTTTGATCCAACCAAAAAAAAAAATTTAATTTACTACATTTTCGTGATTTTTTTTTTGTTTATCAATGTCATGAATAAAGAAATCATCATTTTTAAATAGATATACTGCTCTAATATATATTATCGCCTTCAAAGCTTTTCATATTAAGTAATCACTGTTGTTGACTCTCTTTTTTTCTTACCTCTTTGAATCCTAGAGCTACACCATCAATATTCTAAAATGTATTTTTGCTTGGATTTTCAATGTCAAAATCTTTTTTTATAGCCTTATAGTTTTAATGCTTGATCGAATAATAGTTGTTAGTTGATTCTAAAATGTATTTATGCTTTTTCTTTTCAATTATATGCTTTACCATATATTGGATCACTGTTTCTAATTATATAACATATGAAAATTTGTGATAAAATAATAATATCATTGAGTTCAAAAAAATCTTTTGAAGCTTTTCATCGATTGTTATACTTTTATAAATAAAAAATAATTATATAATTAAATTTTATTTATTTATTTAAATTTTAGATCTATATTAATAATTACGTGTACAAAGACCAACTGATAATAATAATTTTACTAAATACGTATCAATCAACTACTAATAATAAACAATTGGCAATAATTGAGGAAAAATTAACAATTATCATAACATATCAAAATTGTATGACTTAATTCATTTTCTTTTGATATAATTAAATGTGATAAATAACGAACTTTTATCATAAATAATTTTTAAAATAAATAATTTTTTAACTCCATCAGAGAGTACCATTTGAAGGTTATTATTGTTAATTTTTCTAAACTACAATTGATGATGATCTCTTTCAAGGGTCCAAGGTGGAGTTTGCGTCAAAGCCTTTGATAACCTGCAAAGTTAGGAAAATGAGACAGTGTCTGTGATGAATCCGCCAAGACACTCCAATATTTAAATTAATTTTAAATAATCAATTTGTGAAAATAAAAAATAAAAAATGAAAAAGAAGTTACATGTAACTAAGGTTTTAGAGTTTTAAAAGGGGTAAATAAGAACCCATATCACTTAATTGTAGAGATAATTTTATTTTGATCCCTTAAAAAATTTTGATTATTGAAGTATTGTAACTATTTAATTAATTTTATTATAGTCATTTGGACTAATCTCAGGCAAATTTAGAAAAATTCTAGTCACGAATCATCATTTATTTGGTAAAAGATGAAATTGTCCTTATTCGTCATGTACAATTCCTATTTTGCCCTTCTAATCATTTGCTAGATTCCACACCTTCATGCTCTTTCAATTCACTTAAACTTTCTTTTTTTCTCTCCTCTTTCTCATTATCTAAACACATGTTTTGACCAAATAAAATTTCACCAATAACAACCATGATGACAACCACCACCATCACCTCCATATTCCATTAGCTCTATCTCTCATCATTGATTTTTGCTCATTGTTGTTAATTGAAAAAGAAAAGAGAAAGAGATAAATAGTAGTTCTTATAAAACAAATTTTGCTTTTTTTTTTTCTCATCATCCAAACAAAAGAAATCACCTTCTAATTATATGTACGATTTGGGTATTGCCAAAGATTATAAAAATTTCATTTATTTTGATTTTATAATTGATTTTTCTCTTATTCCCCCTTTCGCTGCCGCTTAAGCCCTGAAATTACAAGATTCCCAAAATAACAATCCACTTCAAGAAAAACCCAAGATGTGAAAGACAAGGCATCAAAAGATATAGGTGGAGCTATAGTGCTTATCGTAGGAGCTAGGGGGTGATCGATCTTGGTTTTGGACCGATTATTTGAAATTATTCGAAATCGGACTAAAAATTGGTTATTTGAAAAATGAAGGAATCGAAATCAAAACTGAAATAAAAAAATCCGTCCTGAATTGAATTGATTTTCAGTTTAGTTTAGTTTGGTTATTCAGATATTTTGGATCTTTTTCTTAACAAATTAAATTTATAAAAAACATAGTATATATATATATATATAATTTATAAAAAAAAATAGAATTCTACATATATATGCATATATACATAAGTATTTAAAAATTAAATACATACATAAAAATTAATAATCGGTACCATCCAATTTAGTTTGGTTCGATTAGTAGATTGAATAAAAATTAATAATAGGTATCATTCCGAATTACTATTACGGTTTAGATCGATTAAGTTATTTTTTACTTTTTTTAATTTCGGTAATTTTTTATTTAGTGAATCAGTTTAATTTAGCATATCCAGGATCTGTGCTCACTCATAGCGAGAGCGCTCTTCTTGCGCTAGTATTTGCATGCAACACAAACTTGGGTGGTGTTATTGTTGGCATTATTTTCTTTTTGAAATTGTTGAAAGGGGAATTTGTGTTGTAATGTTTGAAGATTTGTGTTGAAAAGGAAATTTGTGGTGTTGTTGGTGCTGTTTTCTTTTGAAATTTTAAAAGAGGGAATTAGTGTTGTAATGTTGCTCATTTTTTGTTGATGAATTGTGGTTTTTTTTATGATAATATCAATTTCTGTTTTACTTAAAAAGAATTGATTTTTTTATGATTTTTTTATTTTATTTTGTAATTTTATAATTTTAAAATATTAAAATTAATTTATTGATTTATATAAGGGTGAAATAGCAATGACACATGAGGAACAAAATAATTTTATCTTTTTGTCAAGTCGTATCAAGAACACCAAAATTTTTCTAATTTGCCTGAGATTAGTCCAAATTACTGTAATAGAATTAATCAAATAGTTATAATACTTTAATAATTAATTTTTTTAAGGAATTAAATTAAATTTCTCTTATAATTAAGTGATTTTAGATGCAATTTACCCGTTTTAGAAGCTTAATTGGATATGGCTTCACCGGCTTTGAACATGTGATGTGTCATTAACCCCGTTTTGCAAAGTCGCACTTTTCAAATGCTGGACCTTAATATTGAGGTGCCCCATCTAGGGGTGGGCCTCAGCTGGTCAAAGCCTTGGCTAGGTTTGGGCTTCCGCTATTAACGCTATGGTCCTACCACATGTCTCCTTATTATTGGTTCTTTTTATCACATACATCTGTACATTTCCCTCATAATTTTCTGCTTATTCTTATGTAAATTGATTGGTTGTTGGGCGCTTAACCATTTTATCTGCCATTCCATAAGCAACTATAATTCTTTTTCAAACCAAACTCTTAACTCCAAATTAACAATTAAAAGAAAAAAGAGAGAAATCAAAATATAGATTTATATTAAGAAATAATAAATCAAATTATATTTGTAAAGATATTATTTTAAAAATATTTTTATTTGATATATTCAATACACAAAGAAATATAATTTAAATATTAATAATATTTCTATAATTACACACATATATAATTATCTTATGCTTTACAAGTAAATAAATCAATTTAGAAAAAAAAATTTTAAGAATACCAAGATATTTTAATCTTTTTGAAATCTTATTTTTAAATTTTTTAAATAAATTAAGATTCTAAACATAAAAACAAAATGAAAATTATATTTTTATTCCATTCTCAGTGTATCAAACATGCTTGCAGTACATTTTAATCTCAAAAATTATATTACTAGTACAAGAGTCATTAAATTTGAGGAAGGGTAAAGGTACTAATGTAATTTTACTCCAACCACCACATATGTGTTGGCCTTGGCATTCTATGTATATATATGTGTGCGTGTGTGCCTACAAGCCTAGATTCAAGGAACCATGATCTTTAATGCTCTTTACAGGAATAGGTGATGGAGAAACAGAAAGAGTTGTGGAAATTGGCATTTGGAGGCCTCTTTTTTGTAATGTTTCTTGCTCAAATGAGTATTCCAACCATAGTTGCAGTCTGCATATACAAAATACTTCCTTTCTTTATCAATAATTTTGTTGTTGCTGGTGCTTCTGTATTCCCTGAGATGCTCATTTGGGCAAGAAATGTTATAATTGGAGGTTCTTTCTGGATACATCATCATCTTTGTTTGCTCCTATCTTCTCTCATCACCCAAATATATTTGACAGATAAGTTCATATTATTACACTTTTTATTTTGGTTGCTTTAGTTACTAAAGAGGTTCTGCTGCCAGTTCTTTGGTCAGTTAATTATTATAAACCCCCCTCGATTTTCTCTTACTACACTAATTCATCCTTCATGTTTATATATTATACTAACACATTTCTAAATTTTCACTGTATTAAATTATTTTATTTTTTATTCAATTTTAATGTTTTAATGCTAATCAAACTTTTTATTCAATTTTAATGTTTTAATGCTAATCAATCGGATAAAAATAAATAAATATATCATAAAATTTATAGAAATCTATAATCACCCTTCATTGTTTTCTTCTTTATCAATACACACCCTTAAATAACAGGTAATATCAAGACTATGAAACTAATATATGTTTTTTCGCTTTTATCATACAAGTGCGGTGAGATAGAGATGTTGGATTGAATTGAGTCTATCAATGTTGTTCACGAATCTAATGTTAGATTTATAGAAGTTTTAATTATAAATAAAATAAATAAAAATTTAAAATACAATTAAAGATATTACATATATTTTATATAATTGCAATAGAAAAATTTTACATTTAATGGACTCCACCTTCATACGAGTTAATATAAATATAATATACTCTTTCGTCTAAAAAAGATTGTCCATTATTTTTTCTTGAAATGTTTCAAAATGTATGATCACTTAAAGCAAATATTATATCAAAATATTTATAATCAGTCTTTCTAATTTACCCTCGTTAATTACTAAATTAGAACAATATATTTATTTTCTCATTAAATATACTTGAGGATATAGATAAAAAAAATGTCCTATAATTTTTGAGTTGTCCAAATATTAAATATTTTTTTGTTAAATAATGTAAAAAATAAAAGTGACAATTTTTGAGACAAAAGAAATATAAAAATAAAGAATAAATTAAATTATTAGAACAAAATTAGAGGAGTTTATCGTAATTAACTATCTTTTGGTTTAGTAGTCATATATCTACTCCATAATCAAAAGTAAAGGTCTCAGTTGACTCCTAATAGGTTTCGACCATTCAGAATTAGAGTTGGTAGTAGGTTTAAAGCGTTTTTCAAATAGAGTAGTTTGGAGAAAAAATTTAAAATCAATTAAACTTTTTAATCTAGAAAAGTTTTCAAATTTTTTTCAGAGAGAGGGCTGCTCCACCTCTCTGAAAACTTTTAATCCTTTTTCTTTTAGGGTCATCGCTGGTAATTCTCTTATGCTGATGGTGGTTCTCTTTTCTTTTTCTTTATTTTCTATCTCTATTTTAATAGTACTTAGATATAATATTCTTTTTAGTAGATTTAATTTTTATTCTCAAATCTATCTCTGTTGAATGATTTTGAAATTTTGTTTATATCTTCTTTATTATTTTTTATTCTCTTTTAGGTGAATTTGTTCTGTTTGTATTTTTTAATGGTTTGATTTCTGGTTGATAGTCCAATATCAAGTGCAAAGTTTACTTTTGGTAATGAATCTACGTCTGTTGGTGCTTATCTTAATTTTGCAGAAAGACCAAAAGAGTCGAAAAATGAATACCGTTTGCCTTGAACTACGATCTAAACCTTCAAAACTGAGATTATTGTTCATTTGTTTGTTATTTTGTGGACTATCTTGAATTTTTTCATGGAATTATAATAATGCAAATGATGTAAGATCCAATTTCTTGGTATTGAACTATTTTCGTGATTAATGAAAGTCATTGTTTCAAAAAATATATAGTATTTAAGAATCAAATATTAAATATCAATATTTTCTTGTATTGTGATTATGCAAAATCTTTTTGGCCTGTCTTACCATAGAGTTCTTATGTCTTCAGTATTCTAGTTATTTCAATAGAGTAATGGATTTCTAACTCGTTCGGTATTTTGAACAGCAGATTGCGTGCTACCTTAGCTATTTTGCTTGACTTTTTATGGTGGGCTTATAATAAAATATTATGGGATGATGTTGAGTTTATGTCCAACAATGTTATTTATCATGCAATAGTGAGTTTCTCTTAATTTGAGCAAACGTCCTAGTTGAAGAAGGCATCGTTTGTCATGCTTGTTATTTTTTATACGATGGACTCTATCTCTTGATGATTGAAGTCACCTATGGGTACCTACAAGTTGAACATTGATGCAGCCTTGAATATGGATTAGAGAAAAACATCTATAGGGTTTGTGATTCGAGATGGACAAGGGGAAGTCATTGTCGCATGGTTTGCTCTATTACCTTGCTTTTCTGAGTCTTTGGTTATGAAGATGGTAGCCTTGTATGAAGCATTGTCTTGAGTCATGGGTTTTGGTAGGATAATTGACTAAGTTGAGATTGATTGTCAAACTCTTGTGCAAATGGTGTCACAACAATATTCAGGTGTTTCAATAAGAATTTATCCTCCAAGAGTGAGATCATTATTATTTTCCAATAACAAGCTTTATTTTGTAAATAGAAAAGCAAATGAAGTTGCACATTGCTTAACTATAGGAGTTTGAAATTCAAATAGGCTATCTCTTTGATTAAATTCTTTATTTGTTTATGTATTAGACCAACATGTAAACAATCTTTTTGTAGTTTCAAGTTACTAAAATCTTGATTTTTCTCCCAAAAAAATATTAAACTATTCTCAAACGTTGTTCCAATAGCACAAATCTAATTCATTATCAAGCTATTTAAGCCTAATTTTTTATCAAGTAATATGAAAATTAATTTTTATATTTTTATCAATAAAAATAACTTATAATTTATAAAATAACAAAAACTAAATTTAAATTTTTAAGAAACTCGAAAAAAAAAAGTAAAATCAGCTAAAGTTTTTTGGTCTAGAAAATTTGTATATTTTAAGAGTTTGTGAGTAAGAGTATTAAACTTAGTAATTAAATTTGTCGATTTTATAATGAATTATTTTATTAAATAAGCTTATACCAAACCATATTAACATTATTTGTATTATGTGACATCTATCGTATAGCCTTTTTATAATATTTTTTAAATTGATAATGTAGTTAAACTATTTTCATAAATATCTAAAAACATTTTCAAAACCTAATATTTTAAATGAAATCAGATTTTTACAATATCAATGTCAAACATGCTCTAATGGTGGATCTGCAAGCATTTGTGGTCCCCAGAAGAAAATCTCGCGGTATTCTTCAAACATGTCCAATTCAGCATATTGCGTTCATGCCTTCACAAGGCTTGCATGTTAGAGAGTCTTCATAAGGCTTTTGCACGAAGAACTTTTACAGACCGGCCAATGCCTAATCAAAAACAACATTGCTACTTAAAACCTTATGATGGCCAGGTTGGAAATTCCATTTTCTACAAAATAGATAAGTCTATCATAAAACATAAAAAAAAAAAAAAAAAAATGATAAAACTACTACGTTTATTCAGAGTCGGAGTCGTGTCTCCTTTTATTGTGTTTCTTGTTTTTCTTTCTATCATCTGAATAATGAGAATGTTGTTTCTCACGCCTTTCACGTTTATCATGTTTCTTCTCCTTCTCATGCTTCTTCTCCTCACGCTTGGCCTTCTTTCGGGTGCTTCCCCCATCTGATTCATCTTCTTCCGAGTTTCTTGCTGATGCATCACGCACAGTCTTGTTCGCTGGCTCAGGTGATACTTCCTTGTGATTAGAAGCAAGAGTGCTTGGGTCTTCCCATGGGCGAGGTGCTCTGCAGTAACAGTTCAAATAAGAAATATGAACAAAGAGACAAAAATCAAAAGAAATGGAAAGAGTGAGAGAGGGCACTGTAAATTAAGCCTACATCATGCTCATATGGTAAGATAACCCTACTGTTAAGCTGATATTGACACCTAATTATACTCACAAGAAACGGCACCATGTATTCATTTGTTATCCTTGTACTAGTTGAAATCAGAGAGTGAACTGCAAGACGATAAGGCCAGCAGCAAAGCCCACGAGTAAAATACTAGACAACATCTCTCAAAGGCCCTCCAATTTAACTATGAAATTCTCAATAACTGCTTATCCATTTCAGCTACAAGCCACTCATGGAAACATCAGTGGTTCATCTGTCCTCTAAAACAAAAGCATTGACCATCATGGCTATAAATCAATGGCAAAAAACAAAAGATGACAACTATAAATTTGACTTAGAGCAGCCTCATTGGTTCGAAGAGCCATATCTCCAGAATTTCTCCAAACAAGGTCTTAAAACAACCCCTCTATACCCTCCCTAACAAAAAGAAATTTGGACGGCAGAGTGCTGTTGGTGAAGGTAGGCTATTACATCATTCCTCAACCATAAAAGATGTTGAAATAGGCATCTTACATTGGCAGAATGATATGACAAACAAATAATATCCACTGAAAAAAGGAAGGAAATCAATATATACTATTAATTCCATTCTCAGAATTAGCTTTAAATAATTGTTTGTCATTTGCCAAACAATTATGTATAACATAACCACGTGACACTATTTTATATTATGTTATAAAAAACTGATATATCAAAAAAAAAAAATTTAATAAATTAGAAAAATTAACTGCCATATACAAAAAACTTTTTAAGTAAAAAATTAGAAAATTTTTAAAAAATATATTCTAAATAAAAGCTAAGATCATATAAAAAAGATTCTTAACATGAAATTAGAAACATTTTAAAAAAAATAAAAATTTTAAATAGGAAGTCAAAACTTAAATTAATTTCACATTGTTTAAAATTTTGAATATATGAAAGCTAGTGACAGTGTAATAGATTATCAAGTATTATTTCGTTTAAGTTTAACAAATTTTATTTTAGAATTATTTCACCCATTTATTACAATTATCTCACATATATATATACGATTTGAAACTATATGTTAACTTTATTTTTTATTATGAAATACTCAATATTATTATTTGATTGATTGTCATCAATTACTACAATTTTTTTTGAAAAAATTTAATAAATTTTCTTTTGGAATTATACCATATAAGATTGAAAGTATAAATCAATAAATGATCCTATATTATAACTATTTTCATACATAATTATAAATTTTAAAAATTTTATTTTATTTATTTACTCGATAATATTTTTTAATAAAATAATAATTTATCATTTAATTAATTATTTAATAAAAATGAAAATTAATTAAAATTTAGTATTATAATCATTATGAGCAATACGCAGTTTTGCGACTAGTAAATAATGAATTTGACTAACATTCTTATATAGGAAAAGAAAAAAAGCAGCTCAAAATGTATCATTTTCAGGAATTGGTAAAATGTGTTTATCTGTTCTTACAATATGTGGACCTACCAACACCTAACCAGGTTATAAGGTAACAAAAAATTTTCGAAGTTTCATAAAAGAATTTCGAAGATGGTTTTGGAATGAAAGTTGAATGAGAATTTATTAGCAAAAAGGCTCTGAAATGAAAAAGAGATGCCAATATCTAGCAGTAGCTGTTCAGAAAAGTACTTCAGACTTTAGTCATTAAGAAATTTCACAAATGTAACTCTGCTCTGCAGTCAATTTTGTTAGATTATGGACAGGAAAACACCTTTAAAAACTTATATTAAGAGGGCAGTTTAAAATTTTTCTTAGGAAAACTTATAGGAGAATGTTACCATTAATCATGAATCTTCTCAAGAGTTAAAACATGTATACAGATAAACAAATGTTAGCCGGCTTTAATATAACATAATGGAAATTAGAAATTGTGGTGAACATTTGGCACTGACCTAGGAAAGTCCGAGTCAATTAAGCTGTTCTATGCAAAAGATAATCCAGGAAATTTCAGGGCATGGTTGATGGTAAAGTATCACAAAATGGACGCTCATGGCGTAGCCAACTCATGCAGCTATTTTCAGGGCATGCTATGAGTCTGATAACCTAAACCTTGAACGAGGAAAAATTTTTCGTCATGAGTATAATACACATTGAAATTTTGATATTAATTCTGTGACATGGAATTCAGGAATGAGAAAGTCAAACTTCCTTTCAGAATAGTCCCTCCCAGACTATCATAGCTAGGACCAAAGACATTAACATCTTCTGCTAGGTGGCCTAATGCATGGACCAACTTGTAACTACAATAGCATACAAATAGGAAGATGTTGAGATGGCAAATAAATGCTATTTCACCACAAAAAGTTGACTTGAACATGCACCAAAATATTTTATAAAAACAAAAACTAAAAATAAGAAAACTGCACTAACAAACAAGTTTGGCCTAAGCTTTGTGTATGACATTATTTTCTGTTGAACCTAGAAAACTGTCAGTACTTGGTCCCCCACCCTGTCCCTTTCAAGAGAGAGAAAGAGGGAGAGTGTTGTGTCATTGATATCTGCTTAAAATCTAGCATGCAAGTCAGTGTTTTTAGTGCATGACTTGGCATCAATAATTCTAGTACAGCACAGGATGTGCACAGATAAATACCTTGAGAAACCAAGCCCATGGACATGTGCAGCTTCGGCATGCCCTGCTCCCATATCCTCTGCTGTAGAGCCTCTTTTCACAAGTTCTGAAAATTCATGTTTATCAAGCCGATTTCCTTGAGGTCGGTTAGCATGCTTTGGAGCTAAGCCAAGTGCCTCCTTCATGGCCTGCTCCTCCTCTTCCTTAATTCTTTTTCTCTCTTCTTTTAGAGCATCTGCATTTGACCTCTCAGATTTTTTATCCCTGGCATACCAGTGTAAATCTTTCCCTGCAAATAGTAAAGATTGAAATATTTGTGATGATAGACTTGCCTAAGGCTGTCCGTAGTAATTGATAAACATTACATCTACGATACTCCAAAACCTTAAAGCAAAGACAGAAAGTTACAATAAATGCAGTGATGAAACTATTTTCCAGAAGCCACTTCAGGTCTGGCCAGTAGGCCCATAAATAAAAGGAATTGAAGTGCACCAAGAATCTGGCCCTTTAATCAGTGTTCCATAAAGAGTGACATGACAAAATGGCCAAAAAGCACAAAATCAGATTTAAAAAAATCCCTCATAAGTGTATTCAACATGTCTCAAAATGATGTATCAGAAAATAAAAAGAAAAACAAGAACAGCAGTAATTTATAACCAAATATATTTATGTATGCATCTTCTTCTACAAAACATAACCCTAAAAAACAACTTGCAGGAAATTAAGATTACTAGGTTTAGGATCAGTGATATAACTAATCTCATAACAAAGGTTTCAAGATATTTTTCAATAAGGAAAAACACAGTAATGTACATGTTGAAATATGTTCTCTTCAAAACAACTTAAAATTTCAAACTATAAAGCTCACTTTAGCATTTATATAGAGTTATTAGTTATACAGATAGTGAATATCCACACAACTGTGAACTTAATCTGTATCTCAGCTGTGTTGAAGAAGAATTGTAAAAGGTATCCATAAAAGTAACAAGAATAGATCTTTGCTCATACAGCCATTTATAGACCCTCTAATCCACGTCCAAATATCTGATAGTTCTGTTTCCAGGAAAATAAATCACAAAAGGCAAGAGTGTGCCAAAGATTCCCGCTTGTCATACTTTTACACTTGATTTCTCAAGAAAAGCCACAGAGAAAAGAAAAAACAACTGAAGGTCTGAAACAGAAAAAGAATCTATACGCTACCTTCTGCTGAGTAAAACACACAATGCAAACATGTGGTGAACCAAACAAACCTTAAAAAATAAAAAGAAAGAGAGAAATGATGCAGCAAATAAGTAATCTGCTCTGATAATTGCATTAAATTATACCTTGTTGCTGTTTGATATTTAATGTCCAATTACAGAAATGTATGATCGCTACATTGTCAAGGTATAAAGAAAGATAAAGCAGTGGACTCTCATTAAAGTATAGGACTAAAAGATCTGGTTGACAAAGTATATTAACATTAGACCTCCACAACTTCATCAAACTATAATTTGCCCCCTTCCCTAATCAACCAATAAAATTTATATATGGAGCCCCAAATGCATGAAAAAATAATGTTTCACAGAAAGGACAAATCCAAATTACTAGGTTGGCAGTTATTTCAATCACAAAGGTTAAAAAAACAATTGCTGGAAACAACTAACTTCCAATACTATATTTAAGCTTTCTATCTTCCAAAATAAGCAAAAATCTTGGAAATTTTAAAATGCTATAAATTTTTAAGAAAAGAAAGCACCTTCACTAAGGCACATTGATTTAGTAAAACAATGTGCAATGCTTGAATGACTCCTATATAGAAACAATCTAGACTATTCATAAAGATATTCTCTAACACAGGTTCCATTGAAGGTTTTTCAATTAAAAAAAAAAAAAATTCTTTCATGGAAAATGAAGGAAATATGAAATTTGGTTCATTAAAATTTGCTCAAGAGAAATCACTACAATTCATAGTAACAAACCCAAAATATTGGCTGTATAAATTTTCAGGTTACCCTAAGTTAATGGTAATAACCATCTTCCATCCTCTTAAGCACAAACACAGGCAAAGAAAAAATAGTGAAAGGGACCCAACAAACAACTATCCTAATCCCCTGCAGTATGAGAGCATTTACACATAATATTAACACAATTATAATTTCTTTTTCTACATGACATTTAACCAGAAAATAATAGCATAAGAGACCATAAAAATTCACAATCACCTCCTAAATCATGCATAATGTGAAGAATGTTAGGTCAACATTATAGTATCATATACATTATTATATTTCAATGCTGTAATTAGTATAATTTTAGAGTGTATAGGTAATAATTTCATCAGTGTGTATAAATATTTATCACTTTGGACAATTTTTATCTTGATAAAATTGCATAAGATAACAACAGAAATTATCATAAGTAATTAATAGATTACATAGACAATTTAAAATTTTTACATATCAGCATTATAATATAATAATGTACACATCACTATAGAATTCACCCGAATGTTAGGATTAAATAAAATATGATCTATAGCATAAGGTCAATTTCTCTTAGAAAAACCAACTAAGACGTGCACAATAGCTTAGTAGGTCTCACAATGCTAGTGAAAGAAAACACAAAACTTTCAGAACGCATTATGTAAGTTCTGAAACTGTAAGCATTGGTTGAGTATGACAGGATAGGAGCATACCTTTCTGCCATCTTACAACAGGGGCCTTAATACTGTGACCGAGATAATTCTCCCGATGTTTGTCAACCTTGACATCATCCCAACTAAATTCTGCACATAAGAAACACATATTTATTCACCGTCTTCCCCAACTAAATTCTGAAAATACATTTATCCACAAAGAATTTCGCCCACTAATTCAACTTGCTATATCCAAGTCGGAATCACAATAAATTCAATGAGATTCCATTGGAATTCACGATCAATAAATATAATACAGACTAGGCTGAGAGAGAGAGCTTACGATCTCGGCCGCCGCGGACGCCACCTCTGCTCGGATGATACATCGTGTTTGCAACTGATTCTACTTACGCAAATGTTCCTGAATAGTGAATATGAACAAAGAGGGGTTTTCTTAGATATAATACATTTGTTCTCCATCCATGCACCTTAGAATTAGCCAAAAAATGATTAGTGTTCAGAATACATATATATAAAAAAGGGAACCAAGATTAGGAACAGTGTTATTTCACGGTGGCAATTTAGTTGATATGTGGCAATTAAGGGTTATTTTCATATTGGACGATGTGCTGCCGTTTAGGAAAATGTAAAAGCAATATGTTGGCTGACGGGCATTTTCTTTTTCTAAAATTGGCGTGTTCTGAAACGACGCCGTTTTAGATCAAAGAAGGATAAATTAATCTTTTAAATCAATGATATGTTGCCCCAACCAACCGCAACTAAAATTTCCATTCATCATTTCTGTACCGCCGCCCTGCTCTTCCCTTGGCAAGTCAATTTGGCAATCGAGCTTTACTATTTTTAATCTTATCGGTGATGTAATGCAACTATCTGAGTTCAACATTTAAAAAAAAAATAGAGTACAGAAACTGTTCCATCCTTTTATAGAATGTTAATGCATGGAATAAAATTATTTTTATTTGTTTATTTCACTACACATGAAATATAAATTTATACTAAAAAAATGTTGCATGATTCATTAATAATTCATGTTTTTTACATTATTTGCAAAAATTATAAAATAATGTAATGAGTGCGTGATTATAGTCAATATGATTAATTAAGAGGGTTTGAAATACCTTGAACTATAATTTTTTTTACAATAAATTATAAGGCATTAATAGGTATGGTTTTCCGCTATATTTACAGCGTCATAATATTTTATGATACATGTCATAATATTTTAGCTAATTATTTTATTAATATTAAAATAGATCATTTTCAAGCATGATGTCATGGCATTTTAATATATTTGACATGTCGAGCTCTAAGATTTGTATTTATATAAAGATATTTTTCTAATTAAATTATTTTCTAGGATTGATTGTTTTATTTTTTTAAAAATAAAGTTTAGGAAAAGTATCAATTAATATTTATAAACATCTCAGCTCCTCTTTAGCATTCCACCAACCGCACAAAAAGAAACATGTGAAGACAGACTAATGAAGCAGCCACCGTACATCGGCACATACAATTGTGGAGTAAAAAATTTTAATAATTTTAATTATCAAATAAATTGGTAAAATTTAAAACTTAACATTTTTATATTTAGTCGTTTAATTTTTTTAAAAAAATTTCTAGTTTTACCAAACCGTATATAGTGTCAATAGCCAACGATTTTTGTTTCAAATAATTCGCTTTTCCTTTTCTGTCCTTATTTCAAGAGTTAAATTTCAAATTTGCCGTTAATGCAAGTTCCTACTGTTAACTTTTCTCCTTCGTCGGTGCTCTGAATCTACCCGAGGAGAAAAAATTTTCCTCGGCGGCTTGATCTATAACCGGCGGCTTCTAGCTCAGGTCAGTAGTCGATTTTATTTTTTGACTGCTCGATCCATTTCGCTCTCTCTCCTTCCTTTTTTTTTTTAAAAAAATTTTTTTCTGAAATTCTGATGTAACCGGTTCATTTTCCTCTAGATCTATTCGACGAGAACGTCTCCGGTGGCTTCGTACTTGCTTCTCGCTCAGGTCAGTAAATCAATTTCTTCATCTTAAGGTTGCATCGAAACGCAACATCCACTGCGTTTCCGCGTTTTGGCCACGCAAAAACGCAGGTAACCCATTGAAACTGGCCCGAAACGTTTCGGGATGTTTGTGCAATTTTTTTTTTTTAAAACGCGTTTCTTTGCATTAGATCGACTATTTGTCTTGCCATTTTGTTTTCCCTCTCTCTGCTTTCGGCCCGACATCCTTACCTCGTACAAACTTCGGAGTCGGCGGCGGCTTCTCTTTCTCCCTGCAACTTCGAAGTTGACGGCAGCTGAGCAGCAGTTGTGAAGGCCACGAACGGCGGCTGGGCAACTCTCTCTATCTGTTGTAACTTGTAAGTTTTCTTTTTACAAAAAAAAAAAAATTCTGTTTTGGGTTTTTGGATTTTTAGTTTTGTAGCATGTATAATTTGAGGTTTTGAGGTGTATCTTCATCGCTAACTGTGTTTGGAATATAAAATTTTGAATTTCATTTCACTTGTTGGCTCCTCGGTTCTATGCTGCTGGATGGATGGTTGTGGAATTTGTGTTGTATTCTTAATTTGAGATTAGCACTAGCTTTGTTTGACTTTATTGTTGATTGATTGAACTCTAAAAAACACAAGATTAGCAATTTTAAATCTTTGCATTGCCACAGTGTTGGAGACCTGTTGTAAGCTGATTTTTTCGTGGTTCGATTGATGAAAAATGGAAATATGAATTTCACATTACTTGGCCGGCCTGCATGATAGAATTTTTATTTTAATTTGTTAGGTGAGCAGGTTTTATCATCCAGTTTATGAATCTCACATTACCCTCATTCTCTCCTTTTATTTGGCTACGGAATAGCTATTTATTATTTCATGAAAACTAATCATTTTTTGGCCAGTATTTCGACTACTTTAGGATGTTTAGAAATATTATTACATTTATTATTTGCTTCAATAATTATTAAAAATGATATATGTAATTTACAAATATACCCCTATATTTTTTATATTTACACATTTCCCCATGTTTCGTTTCCTGTATTTTTTGAAAATACCATTTCCGCGTGTCCTTTTCCCTGTTTTTGTTTCTGTGCAACCTAGTTTGGATAATGTGGATGGTTATAGAGGGTTGAAGGGGAGGCCTTTTGTTGAATTTTGCATGTTCAGTTTGTTCAAATGCAGAGATGATAAACAAATTTATTTGTGTGTTGGTAATGGAGTCAGTGAGTTGTATTTATCTGTTCTATATTTCTGTTCCGTTAGCTCTCTATTGGATTCTAGTTTTCTTCATACTGTATGGTAGATTTTGAGTTCATATTTTATTATTTAGGAGAAATATTAGGGATGAGATCAAGAAGTCGAATCTCTAATGCACTTGGACTACATACTCCACACCTATGTTGAATGAAAACCTTTTGTTTGATTACGTCTCTACTTTATGGACATGTTTATGTGTTTTGACAACTCCGCATTTTTCTCATCTTTTCTCATCTACATCTTAGAAAATATCATTTCCCCATGGGCATTTCCTTTCTGTGCTATATAGCTCCACACTATCATGTAAAATAAATTCTCTAACTGATTGTGTACATGGTTGGTAAATCAAAGATTATAACATCCTGCTGGACCAAGTTGAAAATATGAGTTTCAAAGCAAAAAGAAAATGTTAAAAAATATCAGTTTCAGCTCGAATGATTTAGTTCTCAAAATGGGATCCTTGCTCGATCCTAGTTTTATGAATATACTCCCAGCACATTTCTTGATTCTGATTTAATTTGGCCAATTGAATTTATTTTTTCTGATTCTGCTTATTATTATTACTGTTTGATTATTGCTGTTCTCTTGTTAGTGACCAATGATATGTTTATTTCTGTTCTTTGGTTACTTGTGGATAGTCAACTGTAGTAAGCAAACAAACTTTCTTGATTCTACTGCAGACAGCTATTTTCCTGTTGTGGAACTTTATGAGCATGGTGGTATGCCATTGGCATGCTACATGTAACGCCCTCTTTCCATTTGCTTCTACATGTAATTATCCCATTTCCTCATGTTTTGGATTTCAATTCAAACGTCGGATCCCTAGTATTCGTCTTTTCCTTACACTTTTCTTTTTTTAGAATTTTTTAAAGATTTCATCTAATCAGTGTGGGAACATAAATGTATGCATAAATGTAGGTATGTATGTTTTTTGATATGTAGGTGGCAAAAGTGTAATTGGATAAGAAGGTGGTATTGAGCTAGGATATTCTGATTCTAGCTATTAACTTTACTACTGCTGTAATTGAAGACTCTGGTGTTATTTTAATGTCCCACGCATCTGTCTCTTCATTTGGAACTGTAATATAGCATTGCAACAAGATTTTATCAATTCAGTAAGAGTTTGCCTTTATTTTTTTATTTAATAATACTATACTAGCAAAAAGCTAACATGATTATATTTTTTAAATCCTGGGAATTTTCTTCCTTTTTTTATTATATGCAATCTATATCCTTAGAACCATTCAACTTTTGGGTTGATATCTTTCTATAAAAACAGGAGCATGTGTTGGCTTGGCATCAGAGATTGATATAGTTAATCATTTCTGATTTATTGTGTTTGTCATTTTTCTCGATAATATCATCTCTTGAATTCTTAAAGTTGTGCTTGCTTTTATCTAAGCTCTTACTGATTTCTCGTCCTTGTATGCTGGTTCAAGTTCTTGGCATAGCAATATCTGTCCCTGAATTTCATATATGTCTGCCTTGTCATTTCACTGCATTTTCTACTTTGCCCTTTGCTGCAACAATGTATCCTCTATCTTAATCCTCCTTTGTTTCAGTTTACTTACTCTTACTGAATTATCCTAGAGTATAAGAGAGAGAGAACGTGTTCTTCCAGAGAAACATCAGCAATTGGTAGCATACCAGCTCTGGCAATAACTCCAACAACTATCAGTCCTTGTCGCAGAGTGGTGTCAAACACACTGGTGACAGTAACAGCAGCGTCAACTTGATTTCCTTCCATTCTTTGAGAATCTATTCACACTAGGTAAAATCTCCAATTTTCTTCCATTTCTCTTTCTATTCCTTTTTATTTGTACGCTATACTCGTAAAAATATGAATAAAAATAAAAACAAAAAGGAATTTCACTTTTTTTTTTTTTTTTATGGATATTGAGATATGTTTGGAATTAAGGTATTAAGAATTTTTTCATTTAATAACAACGCTATGTTCAATATTTTTTGGTATTCTGGATACTGTCAGTTTTTACTGGAGGACATTGTAAATATTGTACAAGGAATTATGAGGCTTTCTTTCTAATAATGAATTGTCACTTTGTGCTTATCTGTCTGTGGGGTTATATAGTTCTCTACAATAAAAGGTGGTTGTTGGAAATGGATATGGTGTGATTTAATGTGGGATGGGGATTTGAGTTATGCATGGTCTTAGTATTCTTGTCTATTTATCTATAAAGAAACTGTTATATCATTTTGCTGCAAGATTGTAAATGTAAACTCATGCCTTCTTTATGGTCCAAATGTCATTTTATTAATTGGGATTGTAAGAATCTTTTGTTTGCTTCTTCCACAACAGATATTGTTATGATGTCCTAATTGTGTGTGCATTTTATTTTGTTTCATTGTTATAATTTTCCTAATTGTTATAGTGTTCCTAATTGTGTGTGCATTTTATTGTATTTATATTATCCTCATCATACACAAAAGCATCTGAGCCAATTCAATATTGTGCCTCTCTTTCTCCTCTGTTGATCAAACAACAATGATGACCTTCTAAAAACATGAAATCTGTGCCAATATACACAGTATTGTGTTGTTTTGAATAATTTCAAATAAAGATTCATCTCAGAAATTGTGTTAATGGAAGAACATTTAAATGTTCAATTAGAAGGGAAATAAATTTGTGGATAATAAAATGTTCTTTAAGAGAGCAGTATAAAATTTTTTGATTGCCTATTTTACAAAATAAAGATACTTTGGAAGAATTCACAAAAGCTGCTCCTCATTAACTATAAAAATTGTCCATTTACAGACATCTAAAGCTTTTGGCATGGATCCAGAGGCTGCAAAGACTGCACGAGAATCTCTGGATTTGGCATTTCACATGTCAAACATTCTTGACACAGGGCTAGATCGACATATGCTATCAGTTCTCATTGCCCTTTGTGACTTGGGTTTAAATCCTGAGGCATTGGCTGCTGTTGTAAGAGAACTCGGAAGAGAAGCATCTCACTCTCCACCATTTTCCTAGTGCTTCATCGTATGTCATTCAAACAGGTTTCTGGCACTAACCAAAATTATCTCTATTTCCTTAGTTTCGTTGTTTGCTTGGTTGTATATGATGAAAATCCTGATTGATCTCATGGAGATTCTGAAAATATCAGTAGTATGTTTTATTCAATGGAACATATTATGCAAGCGTTGAATTGTAGTGTGGATTTATCATTGTAATATCCATCAAATTATTGCGATTATTAATGTATTGGGAATGAAAATTGATGTAATGCTGTCTAACTCTGTTTTCCTGGCATCTCTGTTTTTCTTTCTGGTTCAGCACCATTGCTTGTTTTTTAAAAATCAGCCATCTTTGTTAGCATAAGCCTGGTGAATTGATTATTGAGTATTTCCAAGTGAAACTGGCATTGCTAGGCATCTGAAAGTCATTAAATCATCTGTTTGAATTTTGGAGTCGAGAAGCTGAAAATTAAATTTTGTTCGTACGCACAGTTCTTATGATATACGATTTTTGACGAGATCTGGTTTAGAACTTTTGAAGCCATGAAAAATATTAACCAGTTTCATGTTGACATTTTATTTTCTTCAGCATCTATAGCATTAACCTAATGGAGCCATAACCCACATCTGTAATCTTAGCAATTGAATTGAGTGAATGCTATTAGCCTTCTTATGAGATTAAGCGGGAAAAAGGAACACATTGAGATTTGAGAGGCCTATAATGAGATTCTTCTTCGAGAGGTAACCAAATGAATTCATTGATAATTGGGATAGAAGAAAAGGTTACAAGGGAAGAGCTAATAAAAACAGTAACTGGTTCGAATTTTATTTGGTAATGTTTGAAAAATCATATTTTGAAAAAATTTAATTAAAAAATTTTATTTTAATGATTCTCTTCTTCAGAAAATTTATATTTAAAAAAATTCAATTTTATTATTTAAAAAAATATGAAAAAATTAAATTAAAGAGAATTTATTTTCATTAGCAAATTTAAATAAAATTATTTTATTAACATTATAATTTAAATAAACATTGTATTTGTTTTAAATAAACAATTTTATTTAAGAAAATAAAATTTTTTCAATTCATTATAAATTTATTCTAAATAATAAAATTTAATTAAATGTTATTAGTTTAAAATTTCTTTTAAATGATAGAACTCTATCGCTATATAAAATTCTTTGACTAATCTTTTCATTTCTTGCATGTTTTGTTTCAAACAGGGTCTCTGACTTGCAGTTTTAGCTATTTTAAATTATAAATTGACTTATTTTTAGGTTTTGAATTGGGTTATTTTTAATTTTTAATTTTTTAAAATAAAAATTATTTTAATTTTAAAATAAATTTTAAATAACTTAAATTAGATCAATTTAGGTTGAAAGCGGATCAAATCCATTTGGATTAGCTCATAGATCAAATTAGGTTTAAATATAATTATTTTGGATCTCTTTCAATTTTGATTTAAAGTCAAAAAAACTATTGACAACTCTAGTAGGGATTTTTTTTTTCGTAGCTTTATATCTAACGGGTAAAGAAATTTTTTTTTGTGGACTGAGTTTCTAGTGAATTAATCAATAATATGATATTTACCCTAAAATTTGGGTATAGTTTAACGAAAAATTAAAAAAAATATATCTAATTTTTTAAAAAATACACACGTGACAGATTGTGAATGATTAATTCACAATATGACGTGCATATTAAGATTTCTCCCAACAAGTAACAACAATTCCTTCTCCACCATCGCAAGAAAGGATTATGCTCCTTGCCTGTCTACCTAAAACCAATTTTGCTTTGATGATAACCCTGTTCATTAGCAGAATCCATTTTAAGCAGCAACTAATTTTCTTAAAGATGATCTTACAATTTCTACCCTAATTTCAATTTCGGCACAAAAAATTGATAGTTATTCAGATTTAGCCCCATATTCTCAGTTTCTTTCCTAACTGAAATTAAGGAAATGTTAAAAAATAATAGAACAGATTCAAAGGGAAAGTTAAAAATTCAAGGTCCCATGTAAAGTAAGCATGTATATGACATACTCGTCTTACAATAGCACAAAGATTTTCCCTACTGGCAAAGAAAGGCATCTCCAAGTTCACTTCTTGAAACTTGGCTTGACCTTCCAACACTCCACCATTCTGAAACTTCACCACCTCCCCCATCTATGGAGAAAAAAGGTTTGGGCTTGGCAGCTGCCCTGTGTGCTTTAGTTGCAGTTTTGTTTCTTGAATCAACTCTAATTAAAGGTATGACTATATGTTGAAAATCTCCACCTTAGGAAATAATAGAGTTTTTGTTTTCCTTATTAATCACTATATATAGGACTTATCAAATGCTGCTATATTTTTTATAAGGAGTTGAAGCTCTTGGCGTCAACTATGGTACTGTGGCAAACAACCTTCCTCCACCATCACAAGTTGCAAATTTTCTTGTAGAATCAACCATTATCAACCGTGTTAGGCTATTCGATGCCAATACCGAAATTTTGCAAGCCTTTGCTCATTCTGGTATTGCAGTCACGGTCACTGTCCCTAATGATCAAATCCCCCATCTTACAAAGCTAAACTTTGCTCAAGAATGGTTAAATTCCAATGTCCAACCTTTTATTCCCGCCACTAATATTGTTCGAATTTTAGTTGGCAACGAAGTGTTATCTACTGCAAACAAGTTGCTAATAGCTAGCCTTATTCCAGCAATGCAGACTCTACATACAGCCCTTGTTGATGCTTCCTTAGACCACAAAATCAAAGTCTCTACGCCTCATTCTTTAGGCATTCTCTCAACTTCAAGCCCTCCGTCCACTGGAAAATTTAGACAAGGCTATGATGCCCATGTCCTTAAACCATTGCTTACCTTCCTTAAAGATACTGATTCACCATTCATGATCAACCCATACCCATTTTTCGGATGCTCTCCTGATACTCTTGATTATGCACTATTTAGGCCTAATTCCGGAGGGGTGGATGCAAACACCAAACTTCTTTACACAAACATGTTAGACGGGCAGCTTGATGCAGTCTATTCGGCTATGAAACTCCTTGGATTTACAGATATTGATATAGTCATAGCCGAAACCGGATGGCCTTCAAAGGGACATTCATCACAAGCTGGTGTTGATCCAGATAGTGCGGCTCAATACAATGGCAATCTGATGAAGCATGTAATATCTGGTGCCGGCACTCCTCTCATGCCAAACCGAACATTTGAGACTTACATTTTTGCGCTCTTTAATGAAAATCTCAAGCCAGGACCCACATGTGAGCGGAATTTCGGCTTGTTCCAGCCAGACATGACACCAGTTTATGATATTGGAATCCTCCGGTCCACGGTAGCCGCTGCTGCCACAAATCACCGTCTTACATATTTGTTAATCGTTACAGTACTCGGCCTTCTTATTGTTAATAATCATGGTGAAACTATGCTTTAATTTGTTTCTCAATGTTTAAGATGAACAACTAACGTTTTAGTTTTGTGATCAAAAGTAGGAGTACATATGATCATATTTGACTAGTTGGTTTCTTGATCTTGGCAGGCTAGTTCATCCATTCCTAGGCAGCCCACCACGGTGCCAGGGCCAGTGGTAGCACCAGCGAGTGCACAGCCTGCTGCAGGGCCAGAAGAGAAAAGGTGGTGTCTTCCTAAAACAGGAGCAGATGTAGAGGCTCTGCAGAAGAATATTGATTATGTATGTGGATTGGGAGTGGACTGTGGACCAATTCAATATGGTGGTAAGTGCTTCATGCCTAATACAGTAAGCGCACATGCAGCATTCGCCATGAATGCTTACTACCAAACCATGGGAAGGAACGATTATGATTGTGATTTTCAACAAACTGGGGCTATCAGCAGCTTGGACCCAAGTAAGTTTGTGATTTTCATAACCTCCCCATATATACTATGTCAAATTTGGTAATAACTATAAAAAAAAAAATTCAAAATTTTCAATTATTCACTATTGTTTTCAATTTTTTTAAAATATTCAGTTACGCTCAAAATTAGCCAAATTTGTAATAATTGTACATACCCATGATTAATATAAATTTGAAAATTTTATATAATTTACTGAAGCTATTGTAATTTTATTTTGTAAAATTACATATTTCATTATGAAATTCATAATTGGCTTTTTTTTTTTTTCTGACAAAAGGTGTAATATTGATATTTTAATTCATAATAAAATTTCAAATGATTTTAGAAAATAACTAAAAAATTCTTTTTTTTAAAAAAATAATTTTAAATTTCATAAGTACTTTATATATATATATATATATATATATATATATATATATATATATATATATATATATATATATATATATTTTAGTCAGATATAATAAATTTATATGTTTGTTTGTGAACTA
>CATIWR010029290.1:0-18645 GCA_949677035.1 Omphalea diandra | reverse complement strand
CCACTCATGGGTGTTTTTGCTACTTTGCATCCATTCATGCCAAACTTCTTGAGTATGTCCTTTGTGTATTTTGCTTGGTTGATGAAGATCCCTTTTTTGGTTTGCTTGATTTGTAGACCAAGGAAAAACTTGAGTTCTCCCGTCATGCTCATTTCAAATTCCCTAGTCATACACTGAGCAAAATCCCCACAAAGAGATTCATTAGTAGCACCAAAAATGATATCATCAACATAAATTTATATTATAAGTGTATCATGTTTGGGCCTTTTTGCAAACAAGGTAGTGTCCACCTTTCCCTTTTCAAAATTATTTTTCAAAAGAAATGAACTAAACCTTTCATACCAAGGTCTTGGAGTTTGTTTCAACCCATATAAGGCTCTATTCAATTTAAAAACATAATTTGAAAAACTATGTGATTCAAAATCAAGAGGTTATTTAACATAAACTTCCTCCTCGATAACCCCATTTAGAAAAGCACTTTTGACATCCATTTGAAAAAGTTTAAAATTCATATGACATGCATAGACTAAAAGAATCCTAATGGCCTCTAACCTTATAAGAGGGGCATAGGTTTCATCATTGTTAATGCCTTCCTCTTGGTTGCAAACATTTACAACCAATCTAGCTTTATTCCTTGTGATGAATCCTTGCTCATATAACTTGTTTCTAAATGCCCATTTGTAACCTACTAGGTGTTCCTTAGGCCTAGGAACAAGTTCCCATACATTGTTTAGCTCGAATTGGTAAATTTTCTCTTACATAGCAATCACCTAACTTTCATCATTAAGAGCCTCATCAATTGATTTTGGCTCAAATTAAGCAACAAAAGCAAGGTTATTATCTAAAAGATTAAATTGAGATCTAGTATTTACACATTTTGAAGTATTACCAATAATTAAGTCTTTGGGGGTAATGCTTGGAGAATCTCCAATCCTTGGGAAGATCTTAACTTGGCAACACTTCTTATTGATGTTGTGGTTCCTCATCTACTATTGATGATTCACCTTTATCTTTGTCTTTATATTCTTTTCTTGTAATGTGCTCTAATTCTAAATTTTCAAAGTCACCTATAAGATCATCAACAAAAGAACCTTTCCCAAGATCAAGCTCACTAGATTCATCAAAAACAAAATTCATAGACTCTTCAACAACCATAAAACTTTTGTTAAAGACTCTATAGGCCTTGTTAGAGCTGGAATAGCCTAAGAATATCCCGTCATTAGTTTTTGAGTCAAATTTCCCAAGATTATCCTTAGTATTCAATACATAACACTTGCATGCAAATACTCTTAGGTATGATATCTTTGGTTTTCTACCATTCCATAGCTCATAAGATGTTTTATTGAGAATGGGTCATTTAAAAACTATTTGCAATATAACATGAAGTATGAATGGCTTCAACCCAAAAGTAATTTGGTAAAGAATACTCATTGAGCATAGTTCTAGCCATTTCTACTAGTGTTCTATTTTTCCTATCTACAACACCATTTTGATGTGGTGTTCTAGGGGTTGAAAAATTGTGAAAAATCTCATTCTCTAAACAATAAGATTCAAAAGCTTCATTTTTAAATTCCTTTCCATGGTCACTTCTTATAAAAGAAATGAAGCAAGCCTTTTCATTTTGAATTCTTTTTGCAAAACTTTTGAAGGCATCAAAGGTATCATACTTATGAGCTAGAAAGGATACCCAAGTAAACCTAAAATAGTCATCAACTAGGACTAGTGCAAAATGTTTTCTACCTAAACTAGCACTTCTAGTAGGTCCTATCAAGTCCATATAAATTAGTTGAAGAGGTTTAGATGTACTTAAAAAAATTTTAGCTTTGAAGGAAGATTGATGTTGCTTCCTCATTTGGCAAGGACCACATGTCTTATCTTTTGAGAAACTTAGCTTGAGAAGACTTTCCACTAATTTTCCTTTAGATAAGCTTTGTAAGAGCTCCATGCTAGTATGTCCAAATCTTTTATGCCATAGCCAAACTTTATTACTAAGAGACATAAGACACTTAAAAGATTAGTTAGCCAAATTGTCTAAGTCAATCGAGTAGGTATTGTCTTTCCTTCTACCCTTGAAAGCAACCCTTTTATCCACTAATGTGGTAACTCGACATTCCCTAGGGTCAAAGGTGACTTCATTACCTTTGTCACACAATTGATTTACACTTAGCAAATTATGTTGTATGCCATCAACTAACAAAACATCATTAATTAAAGAGCAACCATTCTTACCAATGGTTCCAATGCCAATTACCTTACCCTGGGCATTGTTACCAAATGTGACATTACCACCTTTTTTTTTTTTTCAAGGCCATGAATAGCTTCCTATTGCCCATCGTATGTTTTGAGCATCCACTATCCATATGCCAATCGTTTGATTCATTAGTGGCTACCAAACATCCCTACACAACATAAATAAATCATCTCTTTTTTGGTACACAAGCATAATTGGGTCCTAAGGGGTTAGGTATTGAAGGGTCCTCCAATTTAAGGTGAGCCTTCTAATGTAGCAATAGTTATTAATATGTCCATATCTTATGTAATAATGACATTGGAGTTTAGACTTGTGATTCTTTCTCCTGTGCACAATCTTAGTATGAGTAGGAGGTCTTCTCATACTTTGGTTATGGGGGTGTATGCAAGTGCATGAGTGATGAGAAGTAGAAGAGAATTTTTTTATGTTTATGTGTTTTAGCATGCTTCTTGTTGTAAATGTAAGCATAATTTGCTCTTTGAGCCTTGGGGGCCTTACCTTTGTCGTTAGGCATAGGTGGCTTAGTGCTAGAAGCACCTCTCTTTCCAATGACCTCAATACTTAAAGTTTGAGGTATTATTACTCTAACGAATGTAGTAAGTGTAGATGTAAAGGTTGAGGCTTTATTAAATCTTAAACCATGCTTGATTAAGGGTGGTCTTTGTGATACCATGAGTCTATCCAAAGCTTTCATACCCTTATGAAATTTTGAGATAAAGCTTTTAAGTTTAATGACTTCTCCTTTTAATGAGTCATTCTCTTTTCTTAATGAAGCTAATGATGAAGATGATTTAAAAAGATCTTTTATTGACCTTTTTAGTTTTTCATTTGAAGCCCTCAATTCACGTACAAGATTATTAAGGAATTTGTAATCATCCTCTAATTTTGAGCATTTTCTCTTGTAAGTCCTCATTTGTTACTTATATTTGTCACATCTCATCATGAAAGCTTCTAGAAGCTCTTCATCTACATCATTTAAATCATCATAATCAAAATGAGAATGAGATGAAGTGTTTACCTCATTAGGAGAATCCTATTGAGCCATGAAGCATATATTGGCAATCTCCTCATCTTCCTCATCCTCACTTGAGTTATCATCCCAAGTGGCTTTAAAGCTTTTCCTTTTCTTTTTGTCCTCTTTCTTCTTTTTCTTTAACTTTAGACAATCATACTTAATGTGGCCTTGCTTGCCACACTTATAGCAAGTGACTTCGGTTGATCTCTCTTTGGGATTAGGAGTAGCATTCTTGAAGTTCCTTCTTTTATTACTTTTGTGACACTCATAGCAAGTTAATAAGCTCTTTGGTCCTTCTTGAGAGCATTGCTAGTTCCTCTTCCTCTTTATCACTTTCTTCTTCACTTGAAGTAACCTCTACTTCATTCTCTTTAGATGTAGACTTGAGTACTAAGGACTTCCTTTCTTACGTTTCATTAGGGCTGGTTCACAACCAACTAAAATCACCTCAGTCTTTCTATTTTATTATATTTTGATGACCTTATGTTCTGATTTAGGTAAAATGTAAAAAATAAAATTTGTAGGGTTATATCCCCTATAAATACTTTTAAAGTAGTTTTGCTTAATTTGTTGTGTGGAAAGAAATATGGCTCAGTGATTGTGACTGACCCTGAACCCGATGAAACCTGACCTATCTTTTAATTATGTTTTCCAAGAATCTGATGGTCATAGATTTAGTATTTGATGATGTCTAAACTTTAAAGTAGTATATTTATGTCCAGAAAAATTTTTGCCAAATTTAACATGGTTATTGAGATATTGTACCTTCATCATGACTGATTGTCAACATGTTAAAAACTTGCTCACCTTGAGATTGGTAATTTGTTTTGGTGACTTTATAGACTAAATTAGATAATGAGTAAAACATGAAAAATGTTCCTTTATGTATTTTGTAACTTCTAATAGATCATTTTTACAATTGGATTAGTACAATTGGAGATAAACCCAAGAATGTAAGACGTATTCAGACTGAGATGACATTGAAATAGGGCAAAATTAAAAAATTCACCACATTTTCTATATGCCTTACATTAACCTAAAATTTGAATATGTTATATCATTATGTGTCTCGTTTATTTGAAAAAAATAATTAACTCATATGTTATATCATTATGTGTCTCGTTTATTTGAAAAAAATAATCAAGTCATTTAGATTAGTATATCTAGAGTTATTACTATGAGAGTGTAGTAAGGTCAGGCTGCCATAGAAGGAAAATATGCATAAACAATAGGTCCACTTATATGAATCATGCTATAGTTGCATACCAAGCATTCATAATTATTTTGATGTACTTATAACCATGTATGTATCAAATGTTAGGACCTCAACACTTTGAGAAAGCCCTAGAGAGAGAGAGCCAAACCTACCATAAAGATTGGTCACATCAAAATGTGAGTAAAAATCGTAATTAGATTTTAATGTATATGTGTGATAATTTTATAATGTGATTATGTTCTATTACGTGTATATGTGATTGAACTATTTCCTTTTTCATATGAATACAAGTCAAGTGAGAATAAAATACTCTTAATGATTACTTATTATTCCATTGTGAATGAACACTTGCATATGGAACTAAAAGGATGTTATGACCGGCTTGTCAAAAAAAGACTAATATGTCCTATTGCCACGTATTATTGATCAAATGATTCACTTGTTATATGTTGGCCAACAAATTCAATGTCACTGGAATCACATGAATTCCCTGGAGTAATGTTTGGCTTACAAGGTCATAACAAAAATCAATCTATTGCATTTGCACTTGTATTGTCAATTATTATACTTGTAATGTATCCTGATGTTATTTGATTATCATGTATATATATCTATATAGGAACTATTTTATAGTCACTAGTCTTGAACATTAGTTAACATATATATACATTAAATATGTGTTGGATTGAGTATGTATGATGAGTAAACCTTTATGCATATGTATTTTTGGACATTAATGTCACGATTTGTAAATGAAATTGGTTATTACAGTTTTTGGTATCAAAGTAAGGATAGTTTCCATAGGGACATACGTATGAACATGGCATGACTTTTGCACTGTTATGTATTATCATATGACATAGTCTTATATGTCTATAAGGCAATAGTAGAGGGTAGTAATGGTAGTACCCATGGCTCACTAAGGAGAGAAGACTCAGTCGATTTTCATTCCATAGAAGCATCAAGCCAACCATTAAGAGATCAACCTACTAATAGAGTTAGATCTCCTACACATTCTCATGCATAACACATATCTTATGGGCATCCGCAACATAGAATTGGTGAACTTATAGTGCAGGGTCCAAAATTCAAAGAGAAAGAAGGTATGACAAATTAAGAAAACAGGTGTAGTGGACTTCAATGGTACCACAGACCCATTAATGGCAGAGACATGGCTAAAAAGAACATAAAGAGTTTTGAATTTGATGAAATGCACACTAGAAGAAAAGTTTAATTATGCAGTGTCACTATTATAGGGGAATGCATATGATTGGTGGGAAACCATTCCAAGGAGTGATGTTCAACCTCCAGTGCTTACATGATATGATTTTCTTCATGAATTCAACAATAATTACATGCAATAAGTGTACAAAGATGATAAAAGAAAGGAATTTCTAAACCTAAAGCAGTAGGAGATGATTATAGTTGAGTATAAGGTAAAATTTAATCAATTATCTCATTATGCGTCCTTCATGGTGGCCACTGACAAAGAAAAATGTCAAAAGTTTAAAGAAGGGTTGAGATGTGAGATCAAAAGTAAGATCATGACTGTAGATCTTGAAAGTTATACCAAGGTAAAAGCTATTGTAATCAGGGTAGAAAGATTAGAAAAAGAAAGGATAGAGCAATGAGTAAAAAGAGGGCCTATTGACTTTATGGGAGATTTTAATAAAAAGAAAGGTAAACGTAGAGATTATATGCCATTACAGTCTAATGTTAGGGGTGTTTACTCTAGTTATATAGGTAGAGGATTAGGAGTTTCATCGTATGCAGGTAGAGGTCAAGGCCAAGTTATGCAACAATGACCCTCGTGTGTACATTATGGCAGATAACATATGGGTGAATATAGAAAATTGACTGATGGGTACTACTTTTATGGTTTTTTTGATGATATACTTAGATATTGCCCTAAAAGATCCAGAATGTCAGAGGGAGCTAGAGGCAGAGGCAAAGCTACATCAAAGTCCACAGTTGAAGTTTCAAAGGCAAGTGGAGTTGGAATATCATTTAGCAGAGGTAGAGACAGAGATAGAATAACCACAATTGGCTAAGGTATGAGCAGATCATAAGGTCAGAGTTCTAGATCCTTGACACAGGCTAGAGTATTTTCCATGACTAAGCAAGAAGCTATTGCTGCTCTAGAAGTAGTCACAGGTAAACTTTTTCTCCATGATTTAGAAATTGATGAATTAATTGATCCTAGCTCTATACATTCATTCATTTCATTGAACATGGCATCATAATTATGTAGAAAACATCAACCTTTAGGTTTCAATCTATGTGTTAGTATCCCTTTAAAAGATGTGATGATTATGGATAAGGTATGTCGTGATTATGTGATTCACATTGATGAAGTTGAGTTGAATGCTGATCTAGTACTGTTGCCGCTCCATGAATTTGATGTGATGCTAGGTATGGACTAGTTGTCCAAATATCATACAATAGTGAATTGTTTTACTAAGGAAGTTGTTCTTAAATCTCCAAATCATACAAGGGTTATGTTTTAAGGGGAAAGACAAATTGTACCTGCATGTCTAGTTTCTACTATCAAGGTTTTTCGCATGATTAAAAGTGGGTGTGAGACTTATTTGGCACATGTGGTAAACACAAGGTTCATAAATGAATTACTTGAAAATATTTTCATGATAAATGAGCTTTCAGATGTTTTCCTAGCTAACTTACTTGGTTTGCCACCTGATAAGGAGATAGAATTTAGAATTGAGTTAGTCCTACGAATTGTACCAATATCCATTCCACCTTATAGGATGGCTCCAATTGAGTTGAGAGAATTAAAGACCTAATTATAGGAACTACTTGAAAAGGGATTTATCAGACCTAGTGTATCACCTTGGGGTGCTCTAGTATTATTTGTTAAAAAGAAAGATGGGACAATGAGGCTATGTATTGATTACAGGCAATTAAATTGGGTTACTGTGAAGAACAAGTATCCTTTACCAAGGATAGATGATTTGTTTAACAAGTTACAAGGAGCACTGGTGTTTTCTAAAATTGACCTGAAATCAAGATATTATCAGCTCAAAATTTCAAACCTAGATGTATTGAAGATAGCTTTTCAAACTAGGTATAAGCATTATGAATTTTTGGGGATGCCATTTGCTGCTGCATTTATGGCTCTTATGAACAAAGTGTTCCAGCCTTAAACAAATTTGTAATTGTATTCATTGATGATATACTGGTGTATTTAAAGAGCAAAGAGGAGAATGACCAACATTTAAGGATTTTGTTACAAATTTTAAGAGAAAAACAACTATTTGCTAAATTAAGCAAGTGTGAGTTATGGATTGACCATGTCGTATTTTTAGGACATAGTTTCTTAAAAGGGCATAGAGGTGGATCCAAACAAAATTAAAGCAATAGTAAAATGGACAACCCTAAAAAATGTTGCAGAAGTTTAGAGTTTCTTAGGACTAGCTGAGTATTATCGTCGATTTGTTGAGTGGTTTTCACTTATAGCTACTCCTTTGACTAAGTTACTTCGAAAAAATGCAACATTTCAGTAGTATAAAACATGTCAGGAGTGTTTTGATGAATTAAAAGATAGATTGACATCGACTCTAGTGTTAGCCATTCCTGTCGGTAATAGAGGATTTATAGTTTATAGTGATGTTTCTCATCAAGGTTTGGGATGTATTTTAATGTAGCATGGCAAGGTAATTGCATATGCATCTAGATAACTGAAGCCTTATGAATTATCTTACCCAGTACAAGACCTAGAACTTGCTGCTGTTGTGTTTGCTTTGAAAATATGGTGACATTACTTATATAGAGAAACTTTTCAAATATTTACAGATCACAAGAGCTTGAAGTATTTGATAAGCCAAAAAGAATTAAACTTGAGATAGGGGTTGTGGTTATAACTACTAAAAGATTATGATCGCACCATTAAGTATCACCTAGGGAAAGCAAATATGGTTGTTGATGCTTTGAGCAAGAAATCAAGAAGCGATGTAGCTCATTTGCAGGTATTTCTATTGTCTTATTTAGTTCAATTATGAGCTATGAATATGGTACTAAACATACAAAAGAATGGGGTATTGATTGCTACTTTTCAAGTGAGACCAATGTTGCATGATCGAATTAAAGAAGCACAGGGCAATGATCCAAAGTTATATAGAATGATTAAAATGGTAAAATAAGGGAGACATGGTGATTTTGATATTCAAAATGATGTCTTGATGTTGGGTTCTCGTATTTATGTGCCTAATGTTGATAACTTGAAAAGAGAAGTCCTAGCAGAAGTACATAATGCTTCATATGTCATGCATCTAGGAGTGATTAAAATGTGTAATACCTTGCGATCTCATTTTTGGTGGCTTAAAATGAAGAAAGATGTAGCGGCCTATGTTTCAACATGTTTGACTTGTCAACATATCAAAATGGAACATCAAGCACTAGCTGAAAAATTAAACCCATTAACGATTCCCATATGGAAATGTGAAAGAATAACCATGGGCTTTATATATAGGTTACCAAGAACTTTAAAGAAGAATGATGTTATATGGATGATCATTGATAGACTCACCAAGTCAATTCACTTTTTGCCTATTCGATGGGTAGTTCACTAAAGCACTTAACCACTAAATATATGGATGAAATTATCAAATTACATGGCGTTCCAGTGTCCATTATATTAGATAGAGATCCACGATTTACATCTCGATTTTGGGTCAGTTTGCAATAGACTTTAGGTACCAAGTTGAGTTGCAATACTATTTTTCATCGTCAGACAGATGGCAATCATAAAGGACAATTCAGACACATGAAGACATGTTTCGAGCTTATGTGATAGAGTTCAAAGGTACATGGGATGAATATAGTGCATTGATTGAATTTCCTAATAATAATCATTATCATACATTTGAAGCAGCATATGGAAGAAAATGTCAAAGTCCTATCTATTGGGATAAAAAAGGGATGCTTATTTTAGAAGGGCCAGAACTAGCGCAAGACATTGTGGACAAGGTGAAAGTAATCAAGAGCAAACTTAAAGTAGCACAAATAGGTAAAAAAAACTGCACAAATAGGTAAAAGAATTATGTAGACCAACACAGAAGAGAAATGGAATATGAGGTGGGAGTTAAAGTGTTCCTTCAAATTTCACTATGGAAAAGAATAATTTAATTTGGCAAGAAGGGAAAACTGAGTCCTCGATACATAGGACCGTATGGGATCTTAGAAAGAATCGGTCCATTGGCTTATAGGCTAGCACTACCATTAGAGCTGGCTCAAATTCATGATGTATTCCATGTGAGTATGCTCAAAAAGTATCGGTCTGATCTTACATATATACTTAGGGATCCAGCAATAACAATTGCAAATGATGTAAGTTACATTGAAGAACCAATGAAAATCATTAGTTATAAGACAAAACAGTAATGAAATTAACAAATCCCTTTAGTAAAGGTGTTATGAAGAAACCACTCATAAGAAGAGGCTACATGGGAAATCGAAGAGAACATTAAATGATAATATCCACATTTGTTTATAGGTATTGAATTTCGAGGACGAAATTCTTCATAAGAGAGGAAGAAATGTAACATCCCTATCCATATTTATTGGAATTCTTACATAAGAATATTCATTGTATAAATGATTTATAATCCCACATAAACATATGCAATAGATAAATGATCATTTAGGCATGTGAATTGAATATGCACAACGATGACAGTAGCACCATTGCATTTGGGACACTTGAACATATATGTAATATTTGTATAGTTGCATGGAAAATTATCTTATGTTGTGTGCATGTTAAAACATAATAAAAATGATGTTTTAAAGCTTATTTAAAAGTATAAAGAGCACATAGGGATCAGGAGATGGATGAAGATGATGATGGAGTGAAGAAGATGGACTAAAGGAGGAAAAATGAACTTCCAACCAATAGAAGTGAAACACCATGATTTTGTCTTATTACAATAGGTTTACAAGTGGAATTTTTCATTATTTAGGATCAGAATAGAGAGTTTAAATGTAAGGGGCAACATAAGAAAGAGAGAGTTAAGGAAGAAGAAGAAGAAGAAGAAAAGGGAGAAGAGTGAGTTGCCTAGGAAGGATTCCTAAGCTTTTCTTATTTTGGAAAAATAGGTAAGTTAATTTATCTTCTTCCCACAGGAAATTAATCCCTCATGACATACTAATCATGCATGTTAGCAAGAATTATGGAGTATTTGAGGTAGAGCTCATGTATAGAAGTTGGAATTCAAGAAAAACATAACTGATTGTGTTAGTTTTGTTGTTAGAGTAGCTTGTTGCACCCCTAGAAGAGGAATTATGGAAAGTGTAAAATATGAAAGTTATAGCCTTATGCCCCATATAGATTCATGTAAAACATTTTTGCTTAATTTGGTGTGTGTGAGGAGATATGACTCCTTCATTAGGCTAATTCACAACCAACCGAAATCACCTCAGTCTTTCTATTTTTTTATATTTTGATAACCTTATTTTCTGATTTAGAAAAGTGTAAAACATGAAATTTGTTAGGTTATATCTCCTATAAATACATGTAAAGCAGTTTTTCTTATTTTATTGTGTGGAAAGAAATATGGCTAAGTGATTACGACTGACCCTGAACCCGATGAAACCTGACCTATGGTTAATTCTATTTTCCAAGAATTTGATGGCCATAGATTCATAATTTGATCATGTTACAAACTCTAAAGTTGTATATTTATGTATGATCTACATTCTTATGAAATATTTTTGCCAAATTTAACATTGTTGTTGAGATATTATGCCTTCATCATGGCTGATTGTCAACATTTCGAAAACCTGCTCACTCTGAGATTGGTCATTTGTTTTGGTGACTTTATAGACTAAATTAGACAATGAGTAAAACATGAAAAATGTTTCTTTATGTATTTTGTAACTTTTGGTAGACCATTTTTGCAATTGGATTTGTACAATTGGAGATATACCTAAGACTGTTAGAACTACTCAAACTGATATGATATTGAAACAGGGAAAATTTCAAAAATTCACCAAATTTTCTATATATCTTATATTAATTTGAGATTTGAATAGGTTGTATCATTATGTGTCTAGTTTAGTTAAAAAAATAATCAAGTCATTTGGATTAGTATATCTATAGTTATTACTATAGGAGTGTAGCAAGGTCAGGCTGTCATATAAGGAAAATATGCATAAACACTAGGTCCACTTGTATGAATCATGTCATAGTTGCATACCAAGCATTCATAATCATTTTGACATACTTATAACCATAAATTTATCAAATGTTAGGATCTCAACACTTTAAGGAAGCCCTACAGAGAGAACTAAACCTACCATAAAGGTTGGTCACATCAAAAGGTGAGTAAAAACTGTAATTATATTCTAATGTGTATATGTGATAATTTACGATGTGATTATGTTCTATTGCATGTATCTGTGATTAAACTATTACCTTTTGCATATGAATACAAGTCAAGTGAGAATTATATGCTCTAAATGATTACTTGTTATACCATTATTGATGAACACTTGCATATGGAACTAACAGGATGTTGTGACCGACTTGTCAAACACTTGCAAATCACTTGGAAAAAGGGACCAATATGTCCTATTGGCACATGTTATTGATCAAATGATTCACTTGTTATATGCTGACCAATAAATTCAAATGTTACTTGAATCACATGAATTCTCAGGAACAATGTTTGTCTTACAAGTCATGACAAAAGTCAATCTATTGCATTTACACTTGCATAGTCAATTGTTATGCTTGTAATGTATCATGATGATATTTGATTATTGGTTGTGCCATAAGAATCTTATTATTATTTTTATTCATTGAGTCGTGACTAACCAAATCACAATTATTATTTTCAGATACTAAAGCATAGGGTTTAGATACTTTGGTGAATAAAGTTTTGTATAAAGACACATGGACCATAAGTCGTCATCTAAATTCTAACTCTCTCTCTCTCTCCTTATGTTATGTACATATATCGAGATAGGAACCACTTTATGGTCACTAGTTTTGAACATTAGTTAACATATATGTACATTAAATATGTGTTGGAATGAGAATATATGATGAATAAACCTTTATACATATGTATTTTTGACATGAATGTCGTGATTTGTTAATGATATTGGTCATTACAATACAATTTCGTCATTTATAGATGCATGGCATATGGAGCACCATGTGCTTCTTCTAGGATTTCTCTTTGTAAGTTATCAACATTATTTACACAAATACAAGATTCTAACATCAAGGCATCATTTTGAATATCAAAATCAATGTGTTTCCCTTGTTTTACATTTTAAATAATTTTTTATAACTTTGAATCCTTGCCCTGTGCTTGTTTAATTCATTCATATAACATTAGTCTCACTTGAAAAGTAACAATTAATACCTCCATTCTTTCACATGTTTAGTTTCGCATTCATAGCTTTTAACTAAATTAAATAAGATAGTCGAAATACATGTAAATGACTATATTGCTTCTTGATTTCTTACTCAAATCATATGCTACAACATTTACATTCCCTGGGTGATACTCAGTGGTGCAATCATAATCATTTAGTAATCTTAACCACCACCTTGTCTCATGTTGAATTCCTTCTAACTCAACAAACACGTCAAGTTCTTATGATAAGTAAATATCTGGAAAGTTTCCCTATATAAGTAATGCCTCCATATTTTCAAAGAAAACACAATAGTAGCAAGTTCTAAGCCATGTACTAGATAGGGTAATTTCGTAAGACTTCAGTTGTCTATATGCATATGCAATTAACTTACCATGTTGCATTGAACACATCTCAAACCTTGATAAGAGGCATCACTATAAATTACAAATCCTTTATTATCTATAGGAATGAGTAACACTATAATAGATATCAATTTGTGTTTTAATTCATCAAAACTCTCCTAACATACTTCAAAACTATTGAAATGCTATATTTTTTAAAGTAATTAGTCAAAGGATCAGCTACAAGTGAAAAAGCCTTCAGTAAATCATCGATAACACCCAACTAGTCCTAAGAAACTTTGGAATTCTACAACACTCTTTAAGGTTTTCTATTTTATTATTACTTCAATTTTGTTTGGATCCACCTGTATACCCTTTTATGAGACTATATGTCCCAAAAATATCACATGATCAATCCAGAACTCACACTTGCCTAATTTAGCAAATAATTATGTTTCTCTTAAATTTTTAATATAATCCTGAAATAGTATTCATGCTCTTCTTTGCTTTTTGAATATAATAGTATGTCTTCAATGAACATAATTACAAATTGATCTAAGTAAGGCTGAAACACCTTGTTCATAAAAGCCAAGAATGCAACTAGTGCATTAGTCAAACCAAATAGCATCTATTAAATATTTTTTTATTTAAGGCTAAATAATTATTGTCCTTTGGTGCCTTAGAAAGGGGGTTGAATAGGGCAATGACAAGTATAAAACAATTAAAACTAACTGTGGAAAATATAAATAATCAAGAAATAAGATTTATAGCGGTTCAGTATAATTGGCCTACGTCTTTTCCTCTAGTATTCCCACTAGAGCCTTCACAATCTAGATAACTTAAAGTTCTATCAATAACCTTTACAATAGTAGTTTCTAGGCACTATCAAACCATTACAAATAATCTTATAGGTGCTACTAAAATCTTATCCAAAAGTAGTTTCCAAGTACTACTTTAGACCTTTCATAAGTATGATTTTTAAGATCTCCTAACCAATGGTTTTTGCAAATAAAATATAACTTTAAAGACAAGAATAACTCTTTCACTCAAGTAATAAAACACATTAAAGAATAATCATAAAGTATGCTTGAACTGGTTGAGCGTTATGAGAGAATATCTAGAAAGCTTGTTCATCAAACTCTATTTTAAAGATAACACTTGTAAGCTTTGAATAATGAACTTCTCTTAATCACTAGATCACTCTTGTCTCACCTTTTTGATTTGAAAATAGTTTCATAATAAAATACTTGGTAGAATAATTCTCTTCCTGTTTTTGTTTAGAACAAATCTTTTTATAGGCTGAACCAAGAACTAGCCATTAGAAATTAAGTTGTCACTTTATATTTCAATTATAGACACTCAACGGCCATTGAAAATTCTCCATACTTGTTATTGAGTCATCAACCACCATTGATTTCATGAAAATGAGTGGTTGTCAAGCAAAATACAACTTCAACAATCATTGGTACCAATAACATTCCCGTTGGAACTAGCATTAAAGAGAAGCTTGTTTCAACGCTCCTTCTTTGATTTTCTCACTTGTATATCCTACTATCTCCAATGGTTGTTAGAAAATCTCAATGCCTATTGTGTTCAATCTCAACCTTTATTAAAGTATGAACAATCCCCATTGTAGATTTCTAGAACGGTGTGAACTTGATGCTCTATTTTTTAAGATCTTTAACAGTACTTCAATGGTTGTTAGTGAACTTTTAATGCTTGTTGGACATTCATAATGCCTGTTGCATTATTGAATATGTCTCATTGGAGAGTCCAAAAACTTTAACCCAATTTAAGGAGCTTTTTCAATGCCTATTGGTAAGATCCAATGCATGTTTCGAGATCTTAAGAGTTTTGCTCAATTCAAGTCACTTAGTCCAACACTTATTATGAAAATGTAATGCTTGTTGTAAGATCAAGAACAATGCCCATTGTGAAGTTCAATGTACACAACTCATGTGCTTGAGTTATCCAATGTCTGTTGTAATAGAGGGTAATGCTTATTGTGAGATCTAAAAGACATTGCCTATGCTAAGGTGATGCTTCAACACCTGTTGAGTTCCTTCAATGCTCATTTTTAGAGTCACAATTCCTATTGGATAATGGTAATACTTATTTGACTATCAAGCTTAGTTTGTTTAATCTATACTCTCTTAATACTCAGAGTTTTCAATCATAACTCTTTTTCAAATCATCAATTCAGTGAATTGATGCACCTGCAATAATTAACACAACTAACTTGGACAAAGGTTAGCTTTTAGACATGTTTGTAATCATCAAAACAAGATTAAGAACCTAAAGGTTTAATAATGATAAATTTCATGACTTGTTAATTATACCTAATGTCATCAAGTATATGACTTGATAGTAAAACCTTTAGGTATAAAGAATTATACTCTAAACTGTCCCTAGTTGATCATTATTGTTAGGATAATAATGAAAGAAGACTAGTATATATTTAATTGATGACTATATTTTACTAGTCATGGATATGTGATATTAAATCAAACACTTGAATACATGTTTGAGAAACATTGCATTGGATCGACTCACTATGAGAACACTACATGGATTAATAGTCATAAGTGATTCTCATGCAATAGTTTTAACTTAATCCTGTGACCTGAAAATCATCATAGCTTCCAATATGATGAACTTCGTGTTTTGATATAGTCCAACATTATCTTTAATCGGATGATCATACATACTAATATTGGACATGGAGTAAACCATGTAAAGGAATATGAGTGATTAAGAAGGAATTTGTCCTTTATATATTTTTATGAGAAATACATCTTTAGGCCCCTTGATAAGTTAGACTGAAAAGCATTGCATGGCCATGCGATAGTGAATTGATAAAGGTCGTCAATGTCATTTTATATCAGTCTACTTGGAGATTGAGAAAGAACTGAACTATATAAGGAAGACATGATTTATGTCTTATGTACAATATAAATATGTTGTGATAATAAGATTATAATATTATTTATGAAATAGGTTAGCTTGGATTATTGACCTTCACATAATTTGGGTAGTCATAATGTCTTGCTAATGGCCTCTTATAACTTGTGAGCCAAAATAGGTTTTGGGCCACTGCTAACATTATATGAACCTACAGGGTCGTACACATAGAATAAGCCCAAAATGAAATTGGGTATTTATTACTCTCTCTATTTATAATAAAGATAATTAGAGATATTATCTAAAATTATAAGATATCTATTTTCTTTTAAAAGGGTTAAAATGAAATAGGATATTATATGTATCAGTAAGATACTGAGTTGGTGTAAAATATCTTAACGGTTAAATATATGTATATATATGTGTGTGTGTGTGTGTGTGTGTATGTGCATACACTTTTTAGAATTTTTTTTTATGAAAGCGTGTGTTCACATTTTCTTCAAAAATATAAAACATTTTAGAGAGAAAAACCCTAATGTTAGCACACAACTTGCATTTTAGAGAAAAGCCTATTCATGTGGATACCTACAGAGGAAAATCATCCTTTGGTGATTCCTTGATCTAACTTCAAGTATGAGGTAGAGTGTTACCGATGTAAACCCTCTCTTAGCCTTCTAACAGATCTGTCAACTTTTCACACAGATTGGTAAGATTCACATCCTTTCCTTTGATTTAATCGAATCACATGGATCATTGGTAGGATTCTTTGTAGAAAATTTTTATTTTTCTATTGCATTTATTTTATGAATCCCAATAAACAGATCATCTATTCTTAGCAAAAAGATATTTGCTCTTTATTGTAACCCGATTCAACTGTCTATAATTAATACATAGCCTCATTGTACCATCTTTCCTTTTAATAAATAACACTGGAGCACCTGAAGGTGACATATTAGGCTTCGTGAATCCCTTTTCAAGTAGTTCTTGTAATTAAGTCTTCAATTCTCTCAACTTAGCTGGAGTCATCCTATAAGGTGGAATGGATATCGATGTTATTTTTGGAACTAACTCAATTGTGAATTTTATCTCCTTGCTAGGTGGCAAATCAGGTAAGTCAATTGGAAATACATTTAGAAACTCATTTATCACTAGAATGTTCTCAAGTAATTCATTTGTGAACCTTATGTCTACCACATGTGCCAGACAAGCTATATATGTAACGACCGTATTCATATTTGCTCTAATACCTATAAATTGTAATAGACATTTCCATTTACAAAACTCATACTATTCATGTCCACAATTTGTAATGCTACAATCGGTACCTATTAGAGCACTCAACATTTGGGATTTGCCCATCGGCCCCGCAATGTCATACACACTGGGATTTGTACGTCTGCCTCGCGTATGCTTGAGCCCTCTCTGATACGAAAACTGTAATATCTAAATTCATTTGTCAAACTAATAACTATGACTTCCATTGTTCTCATTTGTAAATTAGCTTTGATACCATAAATTGTAACGTCACAACGTGGCTACAGCTGGTACCTATCAGAGCACTCAACATCCGGGATTTGCCTGTCGGCCTTACGATGTCATACACATCGGGATTTGCATGTCTGCCCCGTATATGCTTGAACCCTCTGATACCACCAATTATAACTATTGTCTTCAGTTGCAAATCATGGCATTTCACGTTCAGAAATGCATACACATTAAGGTTTATTCATCATACATATAAAATCCCATATGTATTTAATGTACACATGTGTTAACTAATGTTAGGACCAGTGACCATAACTAGTTCCTATCAAATGTATGTACATGATGTAAGGAGAGAGAGTTGGAATTCAGTCGACGACCTGTGTTCCATGTGTCTTTATGCATCAAAATGTCCAAACTCTATGCTTCAGTATCTGAAAAATAGTTGCGATTTGGTGAGTCGCGACTCAGTGAATAAAAACAATAATCAAATTCTCATGGAATAATCTATAATCAAATATCATCAAGATGCATTGCAAGTATAACAATTGACTATGCATGTGCAAATGTAATAGCATTGTTTTTGTCGTGACCGAGTAAGGCAAACATTGCTCCTGGAATATTCATGTGATTCATGTAACATATGATTTGGGACTTATTGGTCCATCTTCCTGTAATTCATTTGCAAGTGTTTGACAAGTCGGTCATAATGCCCTTTTAGTTCCATATGCAAGTGCTTATTCACAAATGATATGCCAAGTAATCGTTAAGAGCATTTAATTCTCACTTGGCCGGTATTCCCATGTAACATATAACAATTCAATCATATATACATGTAATAGAACATAATCAAATTATTCCCATGTAACATGTAACAATTCAATCATTCTCACTTGACTTATATTTTCATGTAACATGTAACAATTCAATCATTCTCACTTGACTTATATTTTCATGTAACATGTAACAATTCAATCATATATACATGTAATATAACATAATCATATCATACAATTATCATATACACCCATTGAATCCAATTATGATTTTTACTCAC
>CATIWR010029286.1:0-31670 GCA_949677035.1 Omphalea diandra | reverse complement strand
GATGGAAGTTGAAATTCAAAAGAACAAGAGCTAATTGTGTTGATTTTGTTGTTAGAGCATAATTTTGTACCCATGATTTCATAATCCTGGAAGAGGAATTAAACAAAGTAAAAAATATGAAAGTTTTAGCTTTATGCCACATCCAAATTCATATGAAATAGTTTTACTTGATTAGGTGTGTGTGTGAGGAGTTATGGCTCCTTCATTAGGGCTTGTTCACAACTAACTAAAATCACCTCAGTCTTTCTGTTTTCTTTGATTTTGATGGCCTTATGTTTTGATTTTGACAAAGTGTAAAACATGAAACTTGTAGGTTTATATCCCCTCTAAACACCTGTAAAGCAATTTGGATTTATTTGTTATGTTGAAAGAGATATGGCTCATTGATTATGACTGACCCTGTACCCGGATGAAACCTCACTTATCTTTTAATTCTGTTTTCCAAGAATTTGATAGCTATAGATTAGGAATTTGGTGATATGTTAAATTGAAAATTGTATATTTAAATATTATCTAAATTTCTATAAAATATTGTTGCCAATTTTTGTATGGTTGTTGAGATATTGCCCCTTCACTATGACTAATTATCACCATATTGAAAATATGCTCCACTGAGATTGGTCATTTGTTTTGGTGATTTTATTTACTAAACTAGACAAGTAAAACATGAACAATGTTCCTTTACATGTTGTGTAACTTTTGGTATATCATTTTTCCAATTTGACTTGTAGAATTTGAGATATACCTAAGAATGTAAGACCTATTCAAACTAATATGACATTGAAACAGAGCAAAATTAAAAAATTCACCCCATTTTTTGTGTGTCTTATATTGTTCAAAAATTTGAATATGTTGTATCATTATGTGTCTAGTTTATTTGAAAAATAGAATAAAGTCATTTGGATAAATATATCTAGAATTATTACTGTGAGAGTGTAGCAAGCTCAGGCTGCCATATAAGGAAAAACATGCATAAACACTAGGTCCACTTGCATGGATCATGCCATAATTGCATACCAAGCATTCATAATCATTTTGGCATACTTATAACCATGTATGTATCAAATTTTAGGATCTCAACACCTTAAGGAAGCCTTAGAGAGAGAACCAAACCTACCATAAAGTTTGGTTACATCAAAAGGTGAGTAAAAATGATAATTAGATTCTAATGTGTATATGTGTAATAATTTTATGATGTGATTGTGCCCTATTACATGTACATGTTATTAAATTGCTACTTTTTACATATGAATACCAGTCATGCAAGAATTATATGGTCTTAATGATTACTTGGAATACCATTGTTATGAACACTTGCATATGGAACTAAAAGGATGTTGTGACCAGCTTGTCAAACACTTGCAAATCACGTGGAAGATGGACTAATATGACCCATTGGCAGATGCAATGGATCAAATGGTTCATTTGTTATATGATGGCCAACAAAATCAAATGTCACTTGAATCACATGAATTCCTGGGAATAGTGTTTGCCTTGCAAGGTCACGACACAAATATAAATCTATTGCACTTGCACTTGCATAGTCAATTGTTATACTTGTAATGTATCTTGATGATATTCTTATGCTAGTTGTGCCATAAGAATCTGACTATTGTTTTTATTCATTGAGTCATGACTCACCAAATCACAAATTTTTTTAAGATACTGAAGCATAAGATTGGACATTTTGGTGCTTAGGGTTTTGCATCGAGACACATGGACCACAGGTCGTCGGCTGAATTTCAACTCTCTGTCTCCTTATGTCATATGCATACATTTAGATAGGAACCAGTTTATAGTCACTAGCCTTGAAATTAGTTAACATATATGCACATTAAATACATGTTAGATTGTGTGTGTATGATGAATAAAACCTTTATGCATATGTATTATGGATATGAATATTATGAGTTTTGTAAATGAAAATGGTCATTACACTACCTTAGTGAAATCTAGCCGACTTAAGTTGTATGTGACGAAGTGGGAGCTATTTATGTTGAAGGTGGAATAAAGCATCACAAATATGTCAAATAAACTCCTTGTAATCGTGATAAACATGAAGAAGTTTGGAAGAGTTCTCACCAATCATGAGGTAAATTAAAAAATTCTAAAGTCCTTACCTTTTGAAAAGTTTGGTGCAAAAGTGTGTAGTATCCAAGAGTCCAACCTGAATATTAGAAAGGTGCCAACTGATGTCCTAATAGGCAAAATCTTAACTCATGAATTAGCTTTGAAGAATGATGAAGAAATGAAGAAAATGAGAGGTCAAGGAGAGAAATCTGAAAAACCAAAAAGGATAACCTTGGCACTCAAGTTTTCATCAAAGGAGAAGGAAATTAAAATGGCCTCAAGTGAAGAGGAAAGTGACAAAGAGGAAGAAGAGCTTGTAAAGCTCTTTAGAAGAACAAAGGAGCTGATTAAAAGAAGAAAAGAAAGAAGAAGCTTCAGGAAAACAACTCCAACTCCTCAAATAAATATTAAATGAAGTCACTTGCTATGAATATGGCAATCAATGCCACATCAAATATGATTATCCCAACTTAAAGAAAAAGAAGAAGAAGAAAGGGGACAACGAAAAAAAGAAAAGCTTTAAAGCCAATTGGGATGATAGCTTAAGTGAAGAAGATAAAGAGGAAAAAGTTTTAAACCTATACTTTATGGCTTAGGAGGATTCATCTAATGAGGTAAGCTCTTTACCTCACTCTTATTATGAGTTAGATGATGTTGATTATGAGCTTTTAGAAGCTCTCACAATGAGATGTGACAAATATAAGTCATAAATAAAAACTTATAAGAAGAAATGCACTAAATTAGAGGATGAGGTTAAATCCTTAAATAGTCTTTGTAAGTGAATTGAGGGCTTCAAATGAAGATCTCAATAAGTCTATAGAGAGTCTATCCAAGTCATCTTCATCCCTAACTTCATTAAGAAAAGGGAATGACTCCTTGAAAGGTTAAGTCATTGAGCGTAGAAACTTTATTTCTAAGTTCCACAAAGGTTAGGAATCTTTGGATACACTTATTCCATCACAAAGACCTCCCTTAGTTAGGCATGGTATAGACTTTAATGGAGCCTATTCTTCTACACCTTCACTTACAACATACATCGAGGCTTCAACACTGCAAACATCAAGTATTAAGGTTGTTAGTAAGAAAATTACCTAATGACAAAGGAAAGGTGCAACAAGGCTTAAGGAATATTTCTAAGAAGGTCAATCATGTATACATGTACAATAAAAAGCATGCTCATTCAAACACCCATAAAATTTACTTCTACACTCATTCATGCATGTTCATGCTCACACAAACATCATGTTGGTATGAAAAAACCTCCCACTTATATCAAGGCAATGCATAGGAGTGAAACACATAAGTCTAAACTCCAATGCCACTATTTCATGAAGTATGGACACAAATGTTTATTGCTATATTCAGAAGGCGCACCTTAAGTTGGAGGATCCTTCAAAACCTAACCCCTTAGACCCAAGTATGCTTGGGTACCAAAGCAAAGATTATTTACTTATATTGTGTAGGGTTGTTTGCCAGCCACCAATAAAGCAAATGATTTGCATGTGGATAATGGATGCTTAGAGTACATGACAGGCAACAAGAGATTATTCATGGCCTTCAAAGAAAAAGAGGGTGGGTATGTCACATTTGGAAACAATGCCAATGGTAAGGCAATTGGCATTAGGACCATTGGTAAGAATGGTTGTTCTTTAATTAATAATTTTTTACTTATTGATGCCTTACAACATAACTCGCTAAGTGTAAGTTAATTATGTGACAAAGGTAATAAAGTCATATTTGACCCTAGAGAATGCTAAGTTACCACTTTCTTGGATAAAAAGGTAGTTTTCAAGGGTGAAAGGAAGGGCAATACCTAACTACTTGACTTAGACAATTTGGCTGACCAATCCTTAAGTGTCTTGTGTCTCTTAGTAATGAAGCTTGGCTATGCATAGAAGACTTGGACATGTTAGCATGGAGCACTTACAAATCTTATCAAAAGGAAAGCTAGTAGAAGGTCTTCCCAAGCTAAAGTTTTATAGATATAAGACGTGTGGTCCTTGCCAAATGAGGAAGTAACATCAATCTTCCTTCAAAGCAAATAACATTGTAAGTACATCTAAACCTCTTCAATTAATTCATATGGTCTTCATATGACCTATGAGGAGTGCTTGTTTAAGTGGAAAACATTATGCACTTGTAATGACAAATTTCATTTACAAATCATGGCATTCATGTCTAAAAATACATATGCATAAAGGTTTATTCATCATACATACACATTCGAACATGTATTTAATATACATATATGTTAAGTAATGTTCAAGGCTATTGACCATAAACTAGTTCCTATCTAGATATATGTGCATGACACAAGGAGAGAGAGGGAGAGTTGGAATTTAGCCGACGACCTATGTTCCGTGTATATCTCTGCAGAAACTCTATGCATAAAAGTATCCAAACCCTATGCTTCAGTATCTGAAAAATGCAATTGCAATTTAGTGAGTCGTGACTCAATAAATAAAAATAATAATCAGATTCTTACAACACAACCAATAATCAAATATCATCAAGACACATTACAAGTATAACAATTCACTATACAAGTGCAAGTGCAATAGATTGACTTTTGTAATGACCTTGAAAGTCAAACACTGCTCTTGGAAATACATGTGGTTCAAGTGACATTTGATTGTGTTGGCTAACTTATAACAAGTGCATCATTTCATCAATAACATGTGCCAATCATACATATTTATCCCTTTTCCAAGTGATTTGCAAGTGTTTGACAAGTCGGCCACAACATCCTTTTAGTTCTATGTGTAAGTGTTCATCCACAAATGGTATATTAAGTAATCATTAAGAGCATATCATTCTCATTTGACTTGTATTCACATGTAAAATATAACAATTCAATCACATATACATGTAATAAAACATAATCATATCATAAAATTATCACACATACACATTAGAATCTAATTATGGTTTTTACTCACCTTTTGAGGAGACTAACCTTTATGATGGGTTTGGTTCTCTCTCTAGGGCTTCCTAAAAGTGTTGACATCCTAACATTTAATACATACATGGTTATAAGTATGTCAAAATGATTATGAATGCTTGCTATACAACTATGGCATGATCCATGCAAGTGGACCTATTGTTTATGGATATTTTCCTTATATGGTGGCCTGACCTTGCTACACTCTCATAGTAATAACTCTAGATATACTTATCCCAATGAGTTGATTCTTTTTTTCAAATAAAATAGACACATAATGATACAACATAGTTTAATTTTAGATCAACATAAGCCATATAGAAAATGTGGTAAATTTCTAAATTTTGCCCTATTTCAATGTCATCTCAGTCTGAGTAGGTCTTACATTCTTAGGTGTAACTCAAATTGTAAAAATCCAATTGCAACACAAACCTACCAGAACTAACAAAACACATAAAGAAACACTTTTCATGTTTTACTCATTGTCTAATTCAATATATAAAGTCACCAAAACAAAATGACCAATCTCAGGGTGAGCAGGTTTTCAACATAGTGACAATCAGTCATAATGAAGGGCCAATATCTCAAAAACTATGATATATTTAGAAAAAAATATTTTATAGGAATGTAGATAATATATAAATATACAACTTTAAAACTTAACACATCACCAAATTCATAATTTATGGCCATCAATTTCTTTGAAAATAGAATTATATGATTGATGAGGTTTCATCCGGGCATAGGTCAGTCACAATCAATGAGCCATATCTCTTTCCATAAAACAAATCAATAAAAAATGCTTTAAATGTATTTATAAGGGATATAAACCTACAAATTTCATTCTTTACACTTTGTCTAAATCAACACATAAAGTCATCTGTTGGCCCTATGCACCAAGAAGGGGGAGGGTTGAATTGGTGTATAAAAATTAAAATAAGAAGGCAAGAAAGAAAATGAGTAGAATAGAGACACAAGATTTATAGTGGTTCAAGTATAATCGACCATACGTCCACTCCCCCATTCTCAGCAATTGGGTGTGCCACTATCTTCCAATGGTGTTTTTAAGCTCACTCTAAACTTTTACACTTATGTTTTGAAGGCTCACACAACAACCTTTACACTTATGTTTTTTAGGCTCACACAACAACACAACAACCTTTACACTTGTGTTTTTAAGGCTCACACAATAACCTTTACAAATGGTGTTTATGCTTACACCAAATAATCACTTAAAGAGGAGAAAAGAGTGAGTAGCAAAATTGCAAGAATTTGGGTTACAAATTAATGAATTCTCTTGCATTTACATATGTTTGGTGAGGTATTTATAGCCTCGACCCACCAAAGAGATGTTGCAATAAAACTAGTTGCAAATTTCCAAAGATGCTAGATAGATTTTTACATTAAATGCTTGTCAGCCTTCATTCACGATCACTACTACTTTTTCGCGGTGACGATTTTCCAATTTCCATATGGGAGCCAAAACTTGAGGTTAAAAACCTCATTTGTGTCTAACGACTAGTCCACGTGTCATCCTCCCATTGGTTCATCAGGAAAATATAGCTATTGTCTTTCACCTGCTCACAAAAGTAGTGATTACAAATTTTCTTGTATAGGCCATGACTCATGACATAAATTCGTCTGTCAAAATGTTTATCTTCTTCTTCATGATTCGCGGTCGCTACTCACAAATTGCCATCGCGATTTTTATCTTCCAACAGTTACCTGGGACGTTTGTCATGTTGTGGTTATGGACTTGATTTCCTCTTGAGTTATTTCAAAATTTGTGGTTGCGACTGACGCGTGACACTCATCGCGAATTTGTCTGTGACTTTGGCTCTCCTTTCTTTAAATTGGTCATGGCTGAGAAATGGCCCGCAAATCCATCTGTCTAATTTGTCAACATGCCTTAGTCTAGTTCGCGGTCGCGATTTATTAAGTTGTAGTAGCGAATTAGGAAGCACTTTGCTTTTTTTAGAGATTATAGACTTCATCCAACTTTAAATTTAAAGACTAACTAAAAATTGCAAATCAACACTTAATTGAATCATTAGAATAGATCAATCTCCTTTGTCAATATCAAAAGTTGTTTAAGACTTAGGATTATCCATCATAGTCCAACAATCTCCCGCTTTTTTATTTTGACAACTTAGATTGATACAAAGCGAAAATAATGCAGAAATATTAAGTTAGAGTGAAGTTAACATAAAATTTCAATGAATAATACTTAAGCATGACATTCACTCATTGAAATAACTTAAGTATGAAGGTATGATGCTCCCTCTCAACTTATGTTATAAATTTCAAGTTATTATTTTGTTCCCCTTAAACTTAAGTTCTTACTATCTCTCCCCCTTTGGCAAGATAAAAAAGAAGGTGTAAGAGGGAAATGAAAACAAGCATAAGTATACATAAGGAGCAAAATAGGAATGCAAAATATAAAGATAAAATTCATCAATCACATAAGACAATGATTTGTAAAGTAACAACTTTTTATTTATATAACTGCGGGATCACAAAAGTTTGAAACATAAACAAAAACAAGAAAAATACAAAGGATCCCTAATCTAGAGAGTAGGAGAATCATTATCATCTCCAGAAGATGTTTCCTCTTGCTTTTGTGTTGCTCCTTCTACTTCATCCCCATCCTTAACTTCTTCTTCATTTGTATCTTCATCTTGTGTATCTTCAAATTCGATGAAGTCTGGAAGACGACAAGGAGGAACCCCTAATTTCTCTTGAAGATCCACCATATCACTGTGAAGATGTGATAGAAATAGGAATCTCCTCTTCATCATCCTCATCAATTTATCCAATTTTTGATCAATGGTGGCAAGAGACAACTTAGTCTTGGGTTTTAGTTGAGAAGGAGGGACTTGCATTGTGCCTTCTTCAATGTGGAGCCACTTTCTTTTTGAAGCTTATGAGGTTTCTATCTTTTTTGCTCCTACTGCACCAAAGGTATATGCATAGGTGTCCGAATGAATAGCCTTGGCGTTTATAAGGTAGGTGAGATCTAGGAAGTTTTATGATGGTAGAAGTTTCTTGGTGAGGAATTTTTCTTTTTCCTCATTAATAGTTCCAACAAAATGGTATATGGTAGTGATGTGTGAAGGCAACAAAAATTGGCTTTTGGGTTTGGTACTCATGTGAATCAATTGATCCACAAGGTACTGGCCAATTTGGATTGGTTTATTTTTGACAAGGCAAAAAAGAAATGCCAAGTCTTTTTGGGACACTTTCTCGTTACCATCACCTATTGCATTTACAGAAAAGGTGATGATACGGTGGAGTATCCAAAGGGGTAGAGATTTGATGTGTTTAGATGAAGAAGAGTAGGGTCATGTTTGGTTTCTATGGAGATGTATGACCAAAACTCATAATAGATAACATTAATTGCAGAGATTATGAAGGGGATGTTTTCTCTGACTTGTAAATTAAAAAGAGAAGAGAGTTGGTCGAAAGTAATGTAAAAAGGGTCACCAAAGGTCCGAAACACTAACCCATATTGCCCTGCTCTTGAATCAACTTTATGACTCAATTAGACAGTGCACATAAATTCTCACATAACCTCTTCGTAACTGGGTTCATCTCGAAAGATGAACTCATTCTAGCGCAAATTGGAAAGGAAAGCTCGTATTTCTGCATTGATACAAAAGGTTTCCAATATAAAAGTTGAGGGTATCTTGTTTGGGAGAATGATCTTAGAGGAGTTGGCTTTAAACGTATATTTTTCTTCCTTAGTAACTCCCTTCATATGATGGATGGCGGGGAGCACAGAGGGCTGGGCCACTATTTTGCCTTTATCTGCTTTAGAGAACTTCTTTGGAGCCATAACAAGAGAGGAAAAGAGTTTAAGAGAATTTTAGAGAGATTTGAGAGAGTGAAGATGTTTGGAATAGTAGTGAGAATGTCACTATTGAAAGGGTATTTATAGCCTTTGAAGGAGTGTAAAAATGGCTATAAAATGTTATAAATGAATTAATGAAGAGTTGGTAACGGTTGGGAGTTAAATCACTTAAATATCTAAGCGGTTACTCTAATTCGCGTCCGCGAATCCATGAGTCGTGACCTCAAATTCTGAAAATGTGAGTAATGAACAAATTTTCCTCGGGAATACGTGCCTTAAGGGTAAAAATTTTGAAAATTTGACCAAAATTTACGGTGGAGTAAAAATTTCACGATCGCAAATTGATGTTTGACAACTGAGTGAAATTGACTTGTAATTTGCGACCATGAAGTATGGATAATGACCGTGAATTATGAGTCAGCAATGAAAAATAGTTGAATTTTGAAAAAATTATGATCCACTTTACTATATCAACCACAAATATCACAAATCATCAAATATCAATACACATAGCAATATCACACATAAGAACAAAAATTTTCACTTTAGGGAACTACCATCAAGCATTCCCAATTCTCTCTTAATGAAGTTCATCCTTTCTTCATTAAGAGGTTTAGTGAAAATATTTGTAACTTGATGATTTGTGTTAATAAATTCTAACACAACATCACCCTTTTACACATGATCTCTAAGAAAATGAAGTCTAATATCTATGTGTTTGCTCCTAGAGTGTTGGATGGGATTCATAGAGAGATTAATAACACTTGTGTTATGACATTTAATAGGAATGTGTTCAATCACTTTGCCAAAATCTTTTAATTATTATTTCATCTAAAGGACTTGGGTGTAACAACAACCCACAACCACATACTCAGTTTTTGCGGTGGATAAGGCAACCGATACTTGCTTTTTACTAAACCAAGAAACTAGGCATTTACCTATAAATTGATATGTTTCAAAAGTGCTTTTTCTATCTAATAAGCTACCTGTATAATCAGCATCCAAATATCTTACGAGACTAAAGGAAGAATCCCTAGCACATCATAACCCTAAGTGAATTATGCCAAAATATTTAAAAATCCTCTTAATAGCATTCAAATGAGGCTCTCTATGAGAGGATTGGAATGTAGCACACATACAAACACTAAACATGATATCTAACCTATAAGAAGTAAGATAAAGTAGAGATCCAATCCTACATCAATATCTCTTTTCATCTACCATTTTCTCTGATTCGTCCTTATCTAGCTTGATGGTATCACTCATTGGAGTTTTAGCTACCTTGCAACTATCCATGCCAAATTTCTTGAGTATCTCCCTTGTGTATTTAGCTTGGTTGATGAAGATCCCTTCCTTGGATTGCTTGATTTGTAGACCGAGAAAGAACTTGAGCTCTCTCATCATACTCATTTCAAATTCCCTAGTCATACCCTTAGCAAAATCCTTACAAAGAGATTCATTAGTAGAACCAAAAATGATATCATCAATATAGATTTGAACAATTAACGTGTCATGTTTGTGTTTTTTAACAAAAAGTGTGGTATCCACCTTTCCTTTTTCGAAATCATTTTTTAAGAGAAATGAACTAAGCCTTTCATACCAAGCTCTTAGAGCTTGTTTCAAACCATATAAGGCTTTGTTCAACTTTAAAACATGGTTTGGAAAACAATGTGACTCAAAATCAGGAGGTTGTTCAACATAGACTTCCTCCTCAATGATGCCATTCAAAAAAGCACTTTGCACATCCATTTGAAAAAGTTTAAAATTCATATGACATGCAAAGGCTAAAAGAGACCTAATGGCCTCTAATCTTGCTATGGGGCCAAAAGTTTCATCATAGTCTATGCCTTCCTCTTGGCTGTATCCCTTAGCAACCAATCTAGCTTCATTTCTAGTGATGAATCCTTGTTCATCTAACTTATTCCTAAACACCCACTTACAACCTATAATTGGGTGTTCTTTAGTCCTAGGGATAAGTTCCCATACCTTGTTTCTCTCAAATTGGTTGAGTCACTCTTACATAGCAAGTACCCAACTCTCATCATTAAGATCCTCATCAATTGATTTTGGCTCAAGTTGAGAAACAAAAGCGAGATTATTATCTAAAAGATTAAGTTAAGATTTAGTATTTACACCCATAGATGTATCACCAATGATCAAGTCCTTAGGGTGATACTTGGAAAATCTTCAATCCTTGGGTAGATCTTTATTTGGCTCTACTTATTGTTGATGGTGGCCTTCATTTACTCTTGATGAATCACCTTCTTCTTTATCTTATTTTCTTGAAGAATTTTCCAATTCCAACTTCTCAAAGTCACCTACAAGATCAATAATAAAAATACCTTTCCTAAGATCAAGTTTAATAGATTCATCAAAAACAATATTCATAGACTCTTCAACTACCATTGAACTTTTGTTAAAGACTCTATATGCTTTGTTTGAGGTGGAATATCCCAAGAAGATACCTTAATTGGTTTTAGAATCAAATTTCCCAAGATTATCCTTAGTGTTCAAAATACAACACTTACATCCAAATACTCTTAGGTATGATATCTTAGGTTTTTCTACCATTCCATAGCTCATAAGATGATTTATTGAGAATGGGTCTTTTAAAAACTCTATTTGCACTATAACATGCAGTGTTAATGGCTTTGGAATAATTTAGTAGTGAATACTCATTGAGTATTGTCCTAGCCATTTCCACCAATGTTATATTTTCCCTCTATACAACATCATTTTGTTGTGGTATTCTAGGAGCTAAAAAATTATGAAACGCTTTATTCTCCAAGCCATAATTTTCAAAATACTCATTTTGAAATTCCTTTCCATTGTCACATCTAATAGAAGATATGAAGTAACCTTTTTCATTTTGAACCCTTTTTGCAAAGCTTTTAAAAACATCAAATGAATCATTCTTATGACCTAGAAAAGCTACCTAAGTAAACCTAGAGTAGTCATCGACAAGGACTAGTGCATAATGCTTTCCACCTAAAGTAGCACTTCTAGTGGGTCCTATCAAGTCCATATGAATAAGTTGAAGGGGTATCGATAAACTTACAACATTTTTGGCTTTGTAGGAGGCATTGTGTTGCTTCCCTATTTAGCATGGACCACATGTCTTGTCTTTAGAGAAGTTTAGCTTAGGAAGTCCTTCCATTAACTTTTCGTTAGATAGACTTTGAAGAACATCCATGTTTGCATAAATAACTTTCTATGCCACAACCAAGCTTCATTGCTCATAAACATAATACACTTAAAAGATTAGTTAGCCAAATTGTCTAAGTCAATTGAGTAGGTATTGCCTTTCCTTTCACCCTTGAAAATAACCTCATAATCTACTAAAGTGGTCACTCGACATTCCCTAGGATCAAAGGTGACTTTGTTACCTTTGTCACACAATTGACTTACACTTAACAAATTATGTTATAAGCCATTAACTAAAAGAACATTATCAATTAAAGAGCAACCATTCTTACCAATGGTTCCAATGCCAATTACCTTACCCATGGCATTGTTACCAAATGTGACTTCTCCACCTTCTTTTTCTTATAATGCCATGAATAGCTTTCTATTTCTAGTCATATGTTTTGGAACATCCACTATCCACGTGCCAATTGCTTGATTTAGTAGCAGCCACACTCCCCTGCATAATAAAAGTGAGTTACTTTTTCTTAGGTACCTAAGCATACTTGGGTCCTTGGGGGTTAGAAGATGAAGGGTCCTCTAGTTTGATGTTAGCCTTTTTAATATAGCAATGAATATTGATGTGTCCAAATCTCATGCAATAATGGCATCAGAGTTTGGACTTAGGAGACTTTCTCTTATGCACAAATTTAGTATGAGTAGGAGGCCTTTTCATACATTGGTCATGTGAATACATGCATGTACATGTATGATGAATACAAATAGATAATTTCTTATGAGAATGTCCATACTTTTTGTTGTACATATAAGCATGGTTAGCTCTTTGAGTCTTGTCTCTAAAGCTTAGGGGAGCCTTCCTTTTGTCCTTAGGCTTAGAAGGCTTCGTGCTAGGAGCACTTTCCTTCCCAATTACCTCTACCCTTAAGGATTGAGGTTCTGAAGGTCTAACAAATGTGGTTTGAGAAGATGAGGAGGCTCCATTGAAGCCTATACCATATATAATTAGTGGAGGTCTTTGTAACACAATCAATGTGTCAAAGGTTTCTTTTTCTTTATGGAACTTAGAGATTGAGCTTCTAATCTTAATGACTTCTCCCTTTAAAGTGTCATTCTAATTTCTTAATGAAGCCATTGAAGAAGATGATATAGAAAGACTATCCACTAATTTTTTGAGCTCATCATTAGATGCTCTCAATTCTCTTATAATGCCATTGAATGATTTATATTCATCCTCTAGCTTTTGACATTTTCTTTTGTTAGATTTCATTTATAACTTGTATTTATCACATCTCATGGTTAGAGCCTCTAAAAGCTCTTCATCAATCTTATCAAATTTAAAATCAGAATTAGAATGAGAAGAAGTACTTACCTCATTTGTAGAGTCTTCTTGTGCCATAAAGCAAATATTGGCAACTTCTCCTTCTTCCTCTTCTTCACTTGAGCTATCATCCCAAGTGGCTAAAAAACTCTTTTTATTCTCCTTGTCCCATCTCTTTTTCTTTTTAAATTTGGGACATTCATACTTGATGTGGCCTTACTTGCCATATTCATAGCAAGTGACATCGTTGGATTTCTCTCTTAGACTAGGAGCTGTCTTTTTAAAGCCCTTTCTTTCTTTTCCTCTTTTGATAAACTCCTTTGTCCTCATAGAGAGCATTGCTAGCTCCTCTTCTTACTTGTCACTTTCTTCATCACTTGAGGTAATTTCTACCTTTTTCTCCTTTATTGAAGACTTAAGAGATAGGGTTCTTCTTTCTTTTTCTGGTTTATCTCTTTAGCCTCTTAGCTTATTCATTTGTTCATCCTTTTGTAAGGCTAACTCATAAGTCAAGAGTTTGCCTATCAAAATGTATGTTGGTACCTTTCCAATCTCCGGATTGGACTTTTGGATGCTGAAAACTCTAGCACCAAACTTATCTAAAGGAAGGGTTTTGAGGATTTTTGTGTTTACCTCATAGTTTGTGAGTATCCTTCCGAATTTTTTCATGTTTGTGATGATAGATAGGAGCATATTCATCATTTCGGTGATGCTTTCATTATCCTTCATCATGAATAGCTCCCATTCAGTTACGTACATCTCCAACCGACTTGAGTTTTCTAGAGTTGTGCCTTTATGGTAGTTCTCAAGTGTCTTCAAAATGGCATGTGCTTTTTGACAATGTTGCACTCTTCCAATCTATTCTCTAGAGAGAGAGAGCTTAGAAGAATGGTCATTCCCCTTTTGTTTTTGCCATTTGATCTCTGATGAGCTTTAACATTTTTGCCATTTGATCTCTAGTGAGCTTCAATCCATTATTCTTTTGGGATAAGTTCTTCAATTCCATCCATTAACTTAATGGATGGCTTACATTATTTTACAACCACATCCCAAAGGTCCACCACATCTGTGTCAAGATAAATTTCCATGCTATACTTCTAATGAGTATAGTCGGTTCCATCAAAGTGAGGCTTGAGGTGTGAGTGGATTCGCTATTATGCCATGATCTTATACTCACCAATAAAGGTTTGATTGACTGTTTAGGCTATGATACCACTTGTTGGCCCTAGGCACCAAGAAGAGAGAGTTGAATTGGTGTATAAAAATTAAAACAAAAAGTCAAAAAGAAAATGAGTATAAAGGAGATAAGATTTAGTGGTTCGGGTATAATCGACCTTACATCCACCCCCTAAATCTCTGCAATTAGGTGTTCCACTATCATCCAATGGTGTTTTTAAGCTCACACCAAACATTTACACTTGTGTTTTGAAGGCTCACACAACAACCTTCACACTTGTATTTTTAAGGCTCACACAATAACCTTTACACTTGTGTTTTTAAGACTCACACAACAACCTCTTTTAGTGTTTTTACAGGCTCACACTACAACCTTTACAAATGGTGTTTATGCTCACACCAATCAATCACCTAAAGAAGAGAAAAGATTGAGTAGCAAAATTGCAAGAGTTTAGGTTACAAATTAATGAATTCTCTTGCATTTATATATGTTTGGTGAGGTATTTATAGCCTTTACCCACCAAAGAGACGTTGCAATAAAACTAGTTGCAAATCTTTAAAGTATGCTAGACAAATTTTTGCATTAAATGATTGTCAAGCTTTATTTGCGGTCGCTACTACTCTTTCGCGGTTGTGATTTTTCAATTTCCATATGGGAGTCAAAACTTATGGTGGAAAACCCCATTTGTATAACGATTAGTCCACGTGTCATCTTCTCATTGGTTCACTAGGAAAATATAGTTGTTGTCTTTCACCTACTCACAAAAGTAGCAGTCACAATTTTTCTTGTACAGGCCACGACTCAAGACGTGAATTTGTCTGGCAAATTGTTCATCTTCTTCTTTATGATTCACGATCACTACCCACAAGTTGCCATCATGATTTTTGTCTTCCAATGGTCACCTGGGACACTTGTCATGCTGTGATTGTGGACTTGATTCTCTATTAAGTTACTTCCAAATTTGTGATCGCAACTTAGGCGTGACACTCACTTGAATTTGTCTGTGACTTTGGCTCTCCTTTCATTGAATTAGTCGTAGCAGAGAAGTGGCCCGCAAATCCATCTATCTAATTTGTCAACATGCCTTAGTCTAGTTCACGGTTGCGATTTATGAAGTTGCAGTCGCGAATTAGATACAACTGAGATTTGCTTACTACTAGTCCTCAAGGACTTATGATTAATCTTCCATTTTGACTGAGGCTTGACAATGATCGGTCACTTGTACTGCTATCTCGATCAGTGCTATTGAGTGTTGTCTTATATGAACGAGGTTTGGCATGTGTTTGAATTAATTAATCTATATATGTCTCCCTTTTATTTCTTAATTTCTCTTTTACCTTTATTTAGTTGATGTTGGATCTTTGATAGGTATGGGCTATAGTGCTAGGGATGCTAGTTGGCAATTTGCCATACATAGAAGATTGCTACTCCTGTTACTAGAGGTGGAGCTTCACTCACTATGAGAAGTCATTGGTTAAGGTTAAGTACAAATATTTGAACACTCTAACCATCACTTAGATAAGTTTTATTTGTAAAACAAAGTTTACTAATAGTTTGTACATCATTAATACATTTTATTTAAATGCTTATATTGATGAGATTGAGGTTTTTTATTTCTTTTATAGTTATGCTTGGACTAAAATGGGCCTATTGAAAAATGGCAACTTAAGGTGGTCAAGGTGGAGGATTGCTCCTTCAGGTGATGCCTGCTAATAATACCATAGATTCAAGAGTGATATCTTAAAGAGAGGGTATTCCCTTGGTAGAAGAAGCTAGATTTGATATCAATGCCTCAATATCCATCTATTATATGTTTTGGGTAGTGGATTTAAAGAAGGACGAGCTACAACAGGCTTTGATGCTTAAATTAAGGGAGCAACGTTTTACTGGTGGTGTTGAGTAAAGGACTTTGATAGTCGAGGCTTTATTTGGATGATCCTAGAAGAGGAGGTGGTCATTTAGACATTTTCCCCTATTTTAAGGCTCATATGTGCACTATGCTATGATGCAGTGCATGAGGCACTATAACTCACTCAAAGAGGAGACTTACAGAGTCCATTTTTGTTATCAGGAGCCGGAAATGGACTTGTACTATAAAGTTGGTAGTTTAGAATTGATCATAATTGGTGAGCTGGATTCTCTCCCTAATAGTTTGGTGGAGACGTGTGTTACCTCCCTGGTCGGTTTTAAGTTGGCATTAGAGATCAAAAGGTTGGCAAACAAAGTTGAGTTGTCTAGCATTACACATGTGAGTATTATTTATTTTGTGTTCTTTTATGTTGACTTTCTTGTACTCGATTACAATTGCTAGTGAAATACTTATTTGCAAATTCCACGTATTCAGGATAAGGCCATGTTTGACTTTATAGTCGCACTCAAAAAGGCTCTCACTTCATTAACATACAAGATCTAGGTCAGTAAAAGAAAATGCAAATTATGTATGCATGAGCATGAATGTGCTGGTTTGTGCATTTATTTTCTAAACATCCTTAACCCTTATGTATGTTTATAAGAGGTAGACCACTATCAGACACATAAACTACAGGAGACAAAGAACTAGCTAGCGATGCTCGAGGCTTGGGTATAATAGATGGAGTGGTGAGTCCTTTAGAGTTAAAGGAGGATGTTAAAATCTTAAATGAGGAGTACGAAGATTGAAGCATTCACTATTGCCCTCTATTTATTTCTTAAGATTTTCCCTTGTTTTCCCATTATTGTATTATTTACTACATTGGTATTTGTTGGATAATTGTTTAGCTAAGTTTTAAGGCCATATTTTGGATGAGGATAGGATGGTTAGGACTTTTAGGAAATATTTTTAAATATTCATGCCTTGATTTTAAGGAACTCTGATGCTTTTGACGAGTACTGATGCCTAATTTTGATTTTGATACTTGGCTTATCATCATGAATGTGTGCTAGTTTGGTTTCCCACTCATTTGTACTTATATATATATATCTTAAAATAGGTATAAAGTGATTTGGATGCTCAAAATGCAAGAAAGAGTATGTCTAAAAATTTTCAAAAAAATTGGGTTATATAAGCCATTAATTTGGCTATACAAACTAATACTTGTCTACATAGATAGCTTGAGTGTTCTATATAGCAAAGTATTATTAGATATAACTGTCATACACCATCCACCTGCTCTCTCCTATAAATACCCTATCCTTAATTTTCACGCCCATATTTATTATATTTATATTATCCTACATAGTCAAAACATTTTTGAAGTCACTCCCAACACATAATTGGTTTGATCTACCTTAGGTTGGTTTCAAAGCCTTTCATTATCTTTCATTTGTTCGAATCAATGTGGATTTTCTTTGAGCATCATGTGATTTATAGGATCCCTCTACCCACTCTTTTCATTTTGTAGATACTAAGATCTGCCCATTACTAAATGAATTTGGTGCTATTTTTTATTATTAGATCATAGGAGCTGACCAACTTGCATTGTGATGCTTGGGATACCCATATATGTAGAAAATAATGGGGTTGTTCAACTTGCACTATGATGAGGTTCCTAAATATATAACGAGAGAAGAAAAGATCCTTACATCCTCAATTCTCACTCTCTACTCCTTTAGGGGCCATGCTCGAGCAGCTCAAGTATGCATTTTGGCAGCTGTCTTGATGCTGCAAAGAGACAATGAGGAGATGATCTACAAATCGTATCTATTATTGAAGAAATTGAGTTGGGAAAAACATCAGTCCCAATAATTATTGGTCATACCATTATGGGTTTGGATAGAGTATCACATGACATTAATGATTATTTCTCTAAGAGCATGTTATTGCTTCAGGTATAGATTTCTACTGCAATCCTTTTCATTTTTTTATTTTTATTATTATTTTTATTTTTTACTATAGCCCTAACTTTTGATTGGACTACCTTTATGGGTTTTCAATCTAGCATACTACTCATTTTTACTTAGGTTGCCCTTTCAAGTTTTCAACTTAACAAGCTTCTCCCTTTCCTTATTTTTTTTAGATTAGGTATAAGAGAAATTAGGTATATTGGAGGTTTTGACTATGGATTATAAGCATTATTTCTTATAGCATCACTTTAACCATTGTCTGTTTAGACCTGTCTCCACCACCGCAAATGGACTAAGTGATTGTCTCATATTACTGAGTTTGATATTCATTAGACCTGCCCTAATAGAGGCTAACTAGCATCACATTAAGGATATATGAGGGATGTGTGATCATTCTAGCTATATCATTTAGCATTTTCTATGATCTGACTAGAGTTCATCATTAGTTTGGCCAACAAAAGATGTCGTGGGCTTTCCTTCATCCTTTGCTGAAAGACCTTTGGCCCAACACTATTTGGACAAAGTAGAGGCTACCTAGGTCAATTACTATATCTAACACATATTTTCGATAAGGGATTCTACCTCTGATGATGTTTACTTTAAGGCTTGGTTAAACATCGATTAATGATAAAAGATTCTCATGAAACATTCACAATCAAGAATCAATGAGCATAAAAGGAAATCTTCTTATATTTCATTTAGTCTAAAGAAATGCTTGATAAAGATTACTTTCATTATGGAAATGCATCTTCTTTTGTTATTATTCTTACCATGAATCATTACAATTTGTGTATCACATATTAATTAAATGTATGATCACTACATTTAATAATGGCATATTACATCATCCATTTGCCTCATTTAATGCTTTTGACTTATTGGCTTCTTACTCTTCATCCTTGTGTTAGTCTTTCCTAGTGTTTGTTCACACTTTCTTGACTTTTGCTTTACTTATTATATATGTTATGCCCCAATTTTTGCCTAAGTGGCCCTTTCAAGTTTTTGACTTAATGGACTTTCTTCTTATTTTTATTTCTTTTATTTTTCTTTTTTTCTTTTTTTTTTATGCTTTAATTTTTGCCTAAGCTACCCTTTTAGATTTTTAACTGAGCAAGTTCATTTTACTTTTTTGTCTCACACGAAGTACTTCTTTAGCCTATATAGGTTTATCTGCTCAAAGTACTTTTTCCCATTTATGTCTAATAATTTTATATCACTGTTTGAATAAAATTGCTTAACCACATAGGGACCTTTCCAATTCAACTTGAATTTCTCTCAAGACTCTTAAATCTTACAGTCAAATTGCTTCAACACTAAATCATCGATTCTTATTATGCTTACCTTGACCCTTTTGTTAAAAGTGTACACCATCCTAATTTGGTATAACTAGATGTGGTTGAGAGCCTTCAACCTCTTCTCATCTAATAAGGTTAACTATTCAAATCAACTTCTCACCTATTAGTACTCAAAAATTTATGTCTTAATTAATACTTATAGAGACTTCATCTCAATCTCAATTGGCAATCCTACTTTCATTCCATACACCAATGAGCACGGTGTCATTCCCATTATGTTTTAACCATGGTTCAATACCCCTACATTGCAAAAGGTATTTTCTCTAACCAGTCCTTATAAGTCCCCACCATTTTAGCAAGGATGTCCTTAACATTCTTACTAGCTAGTTTAATTGTGTTATTTACTTGTGGTATGTAAGGTGATGATTTATGGTGGGCTACCTTGTACTTCTCCAAGATTGCTTTGGCCTCAGCTTGAAAATGAATCCCATCGTTTGTTATGATACTGTGAGGTACACCATATCCATAAATAATAATTGTCTTTATGAACTATGCCATTTACTTTGCCCTTAACTTGCTAAAAGATTTAACTTTTATCCATTTTGGAAAATAATCCACTACTACAATAATATACTTATGCCCCTTATAGAAGCTGGCTTGATCTCTCTAATTGGATCAATACCCCAATTTGCAAATGGCTAAGGTTAAGTCAAATTATATGACTCCGTAAAAGGCAGATGATTGAGGTTACATGGACTTAGCATTTGTGATAATTTATAGCAGTTTGGATGTAATCTTGTTCCATAGTTGTCCAGTAATAACCCAACCTCATAATCTTTCTACCAAGGACTTCCCACGCATATGGCATCCATAAATCTTTACATGTACCTCTTCCATGGCCTTACTTACCTCTTCTTTTGTTAGGCACTTCAAATAATCTCCATCTGTCATTTGTTTGTACACCATGCTATCGTAAACTATGAATTCTGATGTTAGCTTTTGAATTATGTCTCTATCTTTTTGTTTGGCTCTATTAGGATACTCTAGATTTTCTAAATGTCTCTTCACATTATAGTACCATAAATAATTTTTTATAAATGCTTGCATTACCTTTTTACCAGCATAACATGACGTTATTAACCTAAGTGTAATTAAAAGCTTCATTGCATACTTTTTGTAAACCACGTGACCAAGACATTAACTATTGCATTCTCTTCCTATGGTAAATGGTGAAATATGATCCTCTAGAAATGCTAAGTTAATCTATTTAAGTGTTCCAAATATGGGCTTAGACATTCTTCCTTCAATTCCCACTCATCAGGTATATGAGAAATGACCAACAATAAGTCCTTAAATATTTATGTTGTCCTCACTCTTGTTTAAATTAACAATTCCAATCCTAGTGCATAAGCTTCATATTCGGCCATATTGTTTGTTATGTTGAAATGTAGTTTCTTAGCCATTGGAAACAACTCTCCCTCTTGTGACACCAAAATTGCTCTTACACCAACCCCTTTCTTATTCATTGCTCAATCAAAATACATCATCCTTGGGGCTCTATTTCTCCTAACCCTTCATCTAGGATCTAGAGAAGTTCGACCCCCTTTTTCCATAAGTAGTTGTTAATATTCTACAACTACCCAACCCTTAATTGTCTTGTTAGTTATATGTTTAAAGTCAAATTATGTAAGAAGTATCAACTATTTTGCTAATTTTCCAGTTAGGGAACGGGTCTCATGCAGATACTTGATTGGATTAAGCTTTAAAACCACTTTAATGGACTATGACTGCAAATAACTCCTCAACATCTTTGTAGCCCACACTAGTGCCAAACATATATTTTCTATCTGGTTGTATATCTCCTCATAAAGAAATAATTTATTATTGAGGTAATACATAGTATGCTCATTCCCTGTCTCATCTTCTTATGCCAATATTACCTCTACAAAACTCTCCTCTACTATTAAATATAAAATTAATGGCTTCCCTGATTTTGAGGGTTTTAGTACTGGTAGGTTGGTCATATATTCTTTTATTTTGTCAAAGGTCTATTGAGAGTACTTATTTCAAACCATTGACTAATCTTTCCTTAGCAATTTGAAAATTGGCTTAGAGATGAGAGTGAGTTTGGTTATGAACTTATTGATGTACTGGAGATGGCTTAGGAATCCTTGAACTTTCTTTTCTATCTTGACACAAGCATATATTGGATGACCTTTACCTTGTTTAGATCTACTTTGATACCCTTCTCGCTAATCATATGTTCTAATAATTTATAAGATGTAACCTTGAACTCACATTTTTTGGAATTTAGCCTCAAGTTATACTATCAACTTCTTCAAACACTTTTCTAAGGCTTTAAAGTGTTCCTCATTTGTCTCAAACTTCACCATCATATCTTCTACATGTACCTTTACTTCTTTATGGATCAAGCCATGAAATAAAGGGGGGTTGTCATTCGTTGGTAGGTTGCTTCAACATTCTTTAACCCAAACAACATCACCTTATAGCAATATGCATCATACTTGATGATAAAAGTAGTCTTCACCTTATCCATGATGGCCATGAGGATCTTATTATAATTAGAAAACCCATCCATGGAATAGTGCATAACATAAGTCACAACATTATTTACAAGCACGTCAATGTATAGGCAAAAGGAAATCATTTTAGGCATTTTTTATTCAAATCTTTATATTCCATGCACATCATTACCTTTCCATCATTCTTTGGCACCAACATTATATTGGCCAACCATTTGGGGTAGTCAACTATTTCAAGGAACTTAGCATTCAATTATTATGCCACATTCACCAATTATGTAACATCCCCTATCTTCATTAATTAGCATTCTCACATGAACACCCATTTCATAAATGATTTACAATCCCATATGAAAATATGCATTACATAAGTGATCATTTGGATATGTGAACTTGATAAGCATGACGATGGCACTGCACCACTACATTTAGGGCACTTAAACATAAATGTGATGTTTGTATAGTTGCATGGTAAATTATCACGTGTTGTGTGTAAGTTATAATATCATAAATAATGGTGCTTTATAGCCTATTTAAAGGTATAAGGAGCATATAAGGATTAGTGGATGGATGAAGGTGACGAAGTAGTGAATAAGAGGGACTAAAAGAACGAAATTGAACTTCCAACCAATGGTAGTAAGCCTCTATGATTTTGTCTTATTATAGTTGGTATACAAATTAAACTTCTCTTCCTTCATGAGCATATTAGAGAGATAAAAATATGTGGGGCAGCCAACGAAAGAGAAAGCTATGGAAGAAAGAAAGGAAGGAGAAGAAGAAGAAGAAGAAGAATAAGAACAAGAAGAAAAAGATGAAGAAGAAAAGAAAGAGAACTATGCTAGCTAGGAAGAAACCCTAAGCTTTTCTAGTTTTGGCAAAAGACGTAAGCTATTTTATCTTCCTTCCATATGAAATTGCTCCCTCTTAACATGTTAAATATATCAATATGAATTATGTAGTAATTTGAGGTAGAGCTCATGCATGGAAGTTGAAGCTTAAGAGAAATAAGAGCTGATTGTGTTGATTTTATTGTTAGAACATATTTTTGCACCTGTGATTTAATAACACTAAAAGAGGAATTATGGAATGTGGAAAACATAAAATTTATAGGTTTGTGTCTCATCAAAATTCATGTAAATTAGTTTTTCTTAATATGGAGGGTGTCAAGAGCTATGGCTCCTTAATTAGGGCTAGTTCACAACTACTGAAACCTCCTGAATCTGGCTATTTTCATACATTTTTATTATCTTACATGTTAATTTAGACAAAGTGAAAAATATGAAATTTGTAAAGTTATATCCCTTCTAAATGATACAAAAAATAGTTATGCTTAATTTGTTGTGTGGAAAGAGATATTACTTTCTGATTATGACTAACCTTGAACCAATTGAAACCTGTTCAATCTCTTTATTTTGTTTTCCAAAAAATGTGATGGACCTAGAATTAGAATTTAGAGATGTACCAAACTTGGAAGTTGTAAAGCTATGTCTCACCTAGATTCTTGTAAAACACATTTTCCAAATATATTGTGGGTGAGGAGATATTGCTTCTTTATCATAATAGATTTACAATATGTTGAAACCTACTCACCCAGAGATTTATTATTTATTCTGATGACCTTATAAACTGAATTAGGCAACATATAAAATGTGAGAAATGTTCCTTTATGTTTTTTTCATAACTTTTAGTAAATCACATTAGCAATTAAATTTGTACAATTTGAGATATGGTTGGGAAGGTAAGACCTACTTAGACTACAATCATATTAAAATAGGGTGGAATTCAAAAATTCACCATATTTTTTATAGGTCTTATATAGACCTGAATTTTGACTATATTGTATCATTATGTGTCTAGTTTATGTAAAAAAGAATAAACTCATTTACATATATATATATATATATATATATTGAGTGTTATTACTGTGAGAGTTCAACAAGATTAGATTGCCATATAAAAAAAATAAGTTTAAAATACTAGGTCCAATTGCATAAAACATGGCCATAGTTGTATACCATGCATGCAAACTTAATTTGAAATTTTATATTGATATATGTATCAAATGTTAGGATCCCAACACATTGAGGAAGCCCAAGAGAAAGGTTCAAACCTACCATAAAGGTTGGTTACATCAAAGGTGAGTAAAAGGCCATAATTAGATTCTAATGTGCATGTGTGATGATTTTATGATATGGTTGTGTTCTACTATGTGTATATGTGATTGAATTGTGACATTTTACAAGTTAATACAAGTCAAGTGAGAATTATATGATCTTAATGATCACTTGGTATGCCATTGTGAATGAACACTTGCATATGGAACTAAAATGATGTTGTGATCGACTTGTCAAGCACTTACAATTCACTTGGAAAAAGGGACCACTATATCTTATTATGGCATATTTTATTGATAAAATGATTCACATGTTATATGTTAGCCAGCAAAATCAAACTTTACTTAAATTGCATGATTTATCAGGGGCAATGTTTGCCTTGCAAGGTCACGACATATCAAATAATATGTTGCATTTACACTTGCATAAGTTAATACCTATTTTTATAATTGATTATTGATTATGACTTTATAATTTGATTATTGTTTTTATTCATTTAGTTGTAACTCACCAAATTGCAATTATTTTTTTCAAATAGTGAAGCATAATGTCTGGGCACTTTAGAGCATAAAGATTTGCATATAAACACATGGAGCGTAGATCGTTGGCTGAATTTCCACTCTCTCTCTCCTTGTGTCATGTACATATACTTAGTTAGGAATCAGTTTATGGTTACTAACATTAAATGGGTTAACATATGTGTATATTAAATACCTATTATGTTGTGTATGAATGATGAGTTAACCTTTATGCATATAAACATTTGACATTAATGCCATGCTTAATAAATGAAAATGGTTGTTACAAATTGAGTCCATTATTGTCTCATTTGTCTTAGCTTCTATTTTATTGGCCTCATATGCAGATAAGTCACAATCCTATGTTCAGTTATCCATCAATCAGCCCCTGGCATATCCTAATATGTCCAAGCAAAGCCTTTTAATACTTCATAAGCAACTGTTCAAACTTCCTCCATTATTCGGGTGTAACATCACTAGCAATGAGCAAGATTTTCATATTCTCCTGTGTGCCAAGATTAAATGTAACAGAATGCATAAAATTAATATTAAATATGTTCATAAAAGGATTCATGTTATGCACATTGCCACTAGGAAACACATCATATAAGTAAGTAAACTCATCATTTATTGCATTAAACATATAAACAAATACATCATTTTCCTTATATAGACTAGAGACAATAATATTAGAGGCATCAGAAATCAAAGCTTCTTCTTGTTGATTGGCAAGACTCTCCTCAACCTGGCCTTTTCTTCATTTTTTTTTTAAGTTATTTTCTCAGTTTTAAGAGCAATATTCAAATCATAGACTCATTCATAGCTTACTTTATTCTTAATTTCTATATCATTATGGCCTTCACTACCTCCTCAAAATCCTACTTTATCTGATTATCTCTTAATTCAAGTTTCATAAAGCTTTCCTAAAGTGTTATGCTATCTAGTTTAGTATGTTTAATCTCTAATGTATGGTGTTGTGTTTCATCACCATTACCTATAGCTTCAATGGAACTTACAATCATGTCCTCAAAGTTAACCAATTCATTCCTATGTATATTCTGTCAGCTAATTTGGATAGCCCAATATTTCCCCACTCTATATATATGATAGGTGCATCCTAATTAACCATTCTAAATTGCTTCTTTGTTAGATTTTCTTCAGTTGTGCAAAAGTGCATTTCCTCTTAATAATGCTATTGTTCTTTATTGGAGATCTTCCATTTATCACTCAATGTCTAAGTAATCTAATGGCCATACATAATTATAAATTGTCACTTATTTTGTTCTTTTATTGCCTTCATAACCTACTTCCCTTATTCTTCTTTTTTTATTTTTCTTTTTCTCACTTTCCACATCGAATGAAATATCCTAATAATTCATATAGCCTGCCTCGCCAACTTGCATATGAAAGAATGCTTTCTTAATATCACTTATTGAGCCATCTTCCACATGTTTTTCATCCTCCTCAGCAGTCTCCTTTTCGACCTATCAACCACTTTTAATTTTTTCAAGAAAAAATCAGATAATGGTCTATGCAGATCTCTTATCTTTGACATTCTACCTTTCCCACGATAACACAACCCTCTTCTAATGGTCTGAATGGGGATCTCTAGGAATTCTGACATGCTCATGGAGTTTCTTCCAAATCCTTATCCTACAATAAGATTCATATTCTTCATATATCCATCACTTTTGAATTAACCCGCTTAATTGTAACTCTGGTGACATGAAAACCTATAAAATAAGGGACAATTATGCTTAATGTCGACACAATCTCCCTAACTTTCATGCAAATTGTTCCCACCTCACCTTTATAGGGGATCTTGACTTTCTGATGTACTATAGATGGTGCACCTCCTAATGAATGATACCATGGCATCCTTAACAATAACAAAAAGGTAATGGGAATGTCCAAAACTGTAAACTCCACTATTATCTCTGCGATCCCAGTTTTCACCATGGTCTTGAACACATTGGTCCCTGGCCTTTTGCTATCATCATAAGCTCGAATAATACTGTTTGATGTTTCCAAATCCTTCTCTAACACCCCAAATTTATGTAACAACTTTAAAGGGTAGATATTGATCCTGAATCCATCATTAACCATCATGCATGTTGTTCATCTCCCTTTTACCTCAGCTATAATAAGTAAAGCCAAATTATGGCCCCCTTCCCTCAAATGGCAAATTTTCACCAAAAAAAAAGAGTAATTTTTCCCTTTATTAGAAACCAAGGCAATTGCATCCTTTATTGTGGTTGTTGTCCCTTAGTGCTCTTGGAGGGGGGTTGAATAGGGCAATGACAATTATTAATAACAAAAATTAAGTGCAAAAAAGATTAAGAATCAAGATAAAATTTATAAAGGTTTAACACAACTAACCTACGTTCTCTCTTTAGCATCTTCACTAAAGCCTTCATTATCTTGATAGCTTAAGGTGTTATCAACAACCTTTACGCAAGTAAGTTTTTGAGCACTTACCAAGCCTTTACATGTGATAGATTTTCAAGCTCTATCAACCTCTTACAAGTTGATCACAAAGACTACTAACCTTAACCCAAAGTAGTTTTCAAGTACTACCTTAAACCTTTCACAAGATATAGTTTTTATGGCTTCACAACCTAAGATTTACTCAAACTAAATACAACACTTTAAGAAGTAGGAAAAACTTTCTCACTAAAGCAATAAAGACATTAAGAGTTCTTCTTACAAAGTTTGAATGATGAGGTTGAAAGTATGAAGAGAATTTTTAAAAAGCTTATCCTTCAAACTTTGTTTTGAAGATAACTCTTACAAGCTTTGAATAATCAATTTCTTTTGATTGCTAGATCACTCTTTGTTCATCCTTTTTATTAAGAAAAGGTTTCACAATAAAATACTTGCTTATTAGAATAACTCTCTTTTTAAGAGCGGGTCCTTTTATACCATGAACAAAGAACTAGCCGTTAGTGAGAAAACTTTCACTTCACATTGCATCATAGAATAAGTAATGCCCATTGAGACATCCCCACACTTATTGTTAAAGCATCAAACATCATTGATTTCACACAACAGGCGATTATCAAGTAGAATGCACTCTCAATGGTTATTGGCTTTATCGAAATGTCCGTAGCGACTAGCTATTAAAGAGAACTTGACTTAAAGCTCCTCCTATAAAGACTATATCATTTTTTCCTCAATAACCTTAGATAAAAACAATGGTTGTTACTTTTAAAATTTAATGCCAATTGGAGAAGGGTCAATGCATGTTGTAAATTCTCATAAAGTATGAACTTGATGCTCTATTTTTCAATTTCTATACAAGTCCTTTAATGATTGTTAGATGGTTTGCAACGCTCATCGCCAACACCTTTATCACTTATTGAGGTATAATGTTACTCTTTAAGGGGACTAGAGTTTAAAGCTTAAACAAAGGCATTTGTCCAATGCCTATTGGTGACCTTTCAATGGCCATTGAATGTGCTCAATGCCTATTGAGATATTGAGTGTACTTCATTAGGGGATCCAAAGATATTGCCTTGATTTTGAGAGCTTTTCAACTCTAATTGAGAAGGACTAATCTCTATTTTAGGTTTTAAAAATTTTTGCACACTCTAAGACACTTTGTCTAACACCTATTGTGAAACTGTAATGCATATTATAAGGACAAAATCAATGCTCATTGCAAAAATGCAATACACATTACAAAGTTCAAAGTGTAAGACCATGTTAGAGTAATTGTCCAATGCCTTTTAGGAATATGGGCAACACCCCCTGTAATGTTTAGAGGTTTATACTTAAGTTGATATGTTTCTCCATTATTTGTTGTGATATCTTCAATTGTCATTAACAGATCAACAATGCCTGTTGAATGAAGACAGCAATCACTAGTCTATTAAGATAAATTTACCTTAATCTTCACTCTCTAACACTTTGAGTTTACAAACATACTTCATGCTCTAATCATCATAGACCAATAAATTGATATACTTGTAAGTTCTAACACAAATAACTTGGATAAGAATTAGTTTTTTGACATGTTCATAATTATCAAAACAAGACATGAAACCTTGAGGTTCAGCATTCTTCCCTTATTTGATGAAGACAAATAGTCTAGCAAAAGTAATAAGAAAGTATATATATTAATGCTTAAAACTTAATCTGTTAAGGTCATGCATGGAGTTAAGATGTTATTTTTAATTTCTCTCCTAAAAGATTGTTATATGATCACCCTTGGCAAGATTTAACAATTTGCACCCCTTTAAGATATGTTTATATGAACCATATGTACAATATTGCTCACATTAATTTGTACATATAACTTCACTTTGTCATTTTCAAAAAGAAGCAAACAACAAGGAATTGCAAATATTCATTGCAAGAAAGTATATAACATTATAAAAGATATAAACAATATCTTTTACTTTACATTACAAAACATATGTTGTCCAATCAACAACTATATTTTTTGAAAACAAAACAAAATAAAGCTTAATGCAACAAAAGATTATGTACATGAATCATGAGGAGGAGTTTTGGATGTAGAGGAATGGGTTGGATCTTGAGGTTCTAAAGATGGTTATGGGTCTTAGCGTTTGATACAAACAACCAAGGCTAAAGCAAAGGATCCACTTCAACTTCAAGGCCAATCATAAAGAGAAGGCTAAAGAAGTGTAAGGATGTAATTGGAGTACTCATGCAACAAGGAATTACAATTTGAGTAGCATAAGAAGAGCAAAGGATGTGTGAAGCCAATTAAAAGCTGATGGGAGCTTAAACTCTTCAAATGGAGCACTTAACTTAATACAATGAAGCCCAACTTGTGGAGGGCATCCAAGTATGACCCAATTCGGCCAAGGCATGTAAAAAGAAGCCCAAGGCATGTAAAAGGAAGCCTAAGTCATGTAAGCAAGGAAATAAGGCCCAAAGTCAAAGATTCTTGCAAGATTTCCTTAGTTGGCAATATTTCCTAATGCCATTAAGATTTCCTCATTAGGTTGAATCCTTTTCCTTTTCTATTTGGGAAAAGTTGTTCTTTAGTTAGGAAAGTATCTTGGTCTAATATTGTAGACCAATCATAATGTTTCTTTAGTTTTTCTATTTAGTTTAGGATTGTGTTTTTCTTATTACATTAAGAAATATTGAATTTTGTTAGGGAATTTAAACCAAATCCTAATTGGTTTTAGATTAAGCATTGTAAGGCTATAAATAGCCCTCATATTCTACCAAGAGGGAGGAAATCAATCAATATTATTTGTGTTAGCAATTTTGCTTGTGAGATTAAATTCTCTTCTTGAGTTCTTGAATGGACTTGGTGAGATTGTTGAGTGAAGGCTTAATTATTTCACAAACTTGTTAATTCTGATCTTAAATTGGCTTAGTTGATTTAGGATTTAGGTTAACACAACTTTGAATCTTTGTAACTTAGGTTGCTAGAAACAAGTTTACTAGAGGTCTAGTTAGGATTTGAAGATCAAAACTCTAATACTTGTTTTGATAGATCTGGGCAACTATTCTCAAGCATACAGGAAAGGAATCTAATCCAACCTTGTTCGTATCATTTGGTATCAGAGCTAAAGCTTCAAATCAAGTAAGTTATCTTTAAAATTTGTTGTTCTTTGTGTTCCTATTATTTTTGCATCAATTCGGGTCCTATCTCCTTCATAGGGCTCCAATTATGTTTGTTTTGTTCTATCTTGTTCCATTCTATTTTTCTTTGATTTCCATCTTTAAATTAGTGTGTTTCATCCTCCAAAAACGTGCTTGCATCATTAAAATCTAATTGGAACAGATTGCTTTTCAAAATTTCCTTAAAACAAGGAAAATACTGAATTGAGCAATTCTAGCACCAATTCTGTTCCACTTGTTCAATTGAGTTCCAATCTATTTTTTCTCACTTTCCATCATTAAATTAGCTTGATTCATCATCCCATATCAAATTTTGTCAAAAAATTCCAAAAAAATCGCATACTTTTGCAAAATTTCCTTAAATTAAAGAACTTTGCAAATCTTTGATTTCTTGTTTTTCTTCCATCCAGATTCAAATTTCTTCATCAATTAACCTTCTTGTATCCTTAATTGCATAATTGAATCATTTGATTCAAGAAATTCCTTGAAATTTGGAAGTTTACCAAAATTTCCTTAAATTAAGGAAACTTGATTTTTAGCTTATTTCTTGCAATTTCTTCATTGTTTCTGATTCCAAATCGTTTCTTTTTGTGTCTAAACACTTTCTTGATGATTCTTGAGTGTCTAGGGCTGAATCACATCATTCAAATTCAAAAGGAAGGTGAAATTATGAATTTGCCCCTAATCGTACTCCGTTCAGCTTCTACTTTTGATTTTTGCATGTTTTTGAGTTGTTCTTTGTAATTCTTTCAATTTCAATACTGTTTTAAGCTTCCAAGGTCCAAAAAAAAAAAGTAAAAAAAATAGAAAGAAAAGAATAAAAAGTCAAAAAAAAAAAAAAAAAGAGGAAGAAAGAAAAGAAAAGAAAAGAAAGAAATAAGGGAAGCTAGAAATTGCATAAGAACTTGTTTTGCACCAAAAGAAGTTTATTTCAATTCTTTGATTTGCATTCAGCCTAGCCTTAATTTTCCTTCAATTTTGAGTTAAAAACACTATCTTGCAACTTCTAAATTCTTTTTTATCTAAAAAAATTACAATTAGTTCTTTAGAAATTTTTTTTTGCAACCAATTGTGTTATTTTCAATTTCTTTATTTTCTAAGTGTCTTAAGATTAGTTTTTTTACTTATTTTTATTTGGTTTAAGCTTAATTTGACATAAAGTAACCTTAGTCCTCAAAGAACTTAAAGAAAAGAATCCAAGAGAGGTAAAAGGCAAGAGTAGTGAGCTTAAAAGAGGGTAAAAGCCTGTTTTGAGATAAACACAAGTGTGAGTA
>CATIWR010029284.1:0-27500 GCA_949677035.1 Omphalea diandra | reverse complement strand
CTTAGGTTGCTAGAAACAAGTTTTCTAGAGGTCTAGTTGGGATTTGAAGATCAAAACTCCAATACTTGTTTTGATAGATCTGGGCAACTATTCTCAAGCATACGGGTAAGGAATCTAATCCAACCTTGTTCGTATCAATATATGACCTAAATGTTTGTGCCACAATAAAAAAGATTTCTCTTTAATCAAGGATCGTTTGGCCATAATATTAGCTTCACAAGAAGGTTCACAATCTCTTACATCATCCAAACACAATTTATATAAATTATCGAACAAAACATATTCACCGATCAATATGGAATCTAAAAACATATTGGCTTTTCCATTACCAATAACAAAATGATATCCAATCTCATCCAAAATAGAAACATAAACCAAATTCAAGACCCCTAAGTTTGGTTTGAAGGTGAACCATATTCAGAATGTAATCCTTTACACTCCCACTATGGTTGTATTTCATACTGGTTCACTTATTCATAAGGGTCCCAACCTCAACCTTATCGGATATAAAGTATCTATTTTCAATAGTAGTAATAAAAATTTTGTTGTAACATCAGTGGGCAAAATACTCCTAAGGGATTCAGGAATAGTTTTTTTTTTTTTATATAGCCATAAGACTAAAAACAATTAGATCTCTTCCACTTGACATGTAATTCATTTTTTCTTCAATATTACTCTCACAGATGAGTTTAGAAGGCTCATCTTCATAAAGAGTATAATCAATCTCACTCATTCCAAGACAAACAAAATGTCATATTTTCACCTTTTATAGTTTGTGCTAGTTAAAAGTTCAACATTCGCAGTATTATTATTGAGACTAAAAGAGACTGTTTGCAATAAAATAAAAGCATGTATTAGAATTTGACTATACACAAAACAAATTTGCAATTTACACAATCTAGAAAATTCTGGCATCACTACATATTCCCATTTGGGTAGAACATGCACATGCAATAGAATTTCTAGTTATGAAGCACACAACTGAGATCACACTAGTTTTGAGAAATCTATCCCCTTTGAGCAGACAGACTCTCGAGACTAATGCACCTCTAAGCATAAAAAGTTTCATCTCAACAAGCCCTCCCAAAATCAATGCATCTAATAACCCCCTTAGGGCAGATTACTATATACATTAATTTGGAATTTTCATTTCAACTCAACAAGCCCTCCCAAAATCAATGTATCTAATAACCCTCTTTGGACATGTTACTATATACATTAATTTGGAATTTTCATTTCAACTCAACAAGTCCTCCCAAAATCAATGCATCTAATAACCCTCTTTGGTCAGATTATTATATACATTAATTTGAAATTTTATCTTCATTTCAACAAACTCTCCCAAAATCAATACATCTAATAACCCCCTTTGAGTAGTTATTATATACATTGATTTGAAATTTTATCTTCAACAAATACTCCCAAAATCAATGCATCTAATAACCCTATTTGGGCAGGTTATTATATACATTTATTTGAAATTATCTCTTCGCAAGAATTAAAAATAACTTTACGAAATTTCAATGGATGTCCCATTTTGGCGGTAACTCCCATATCAACCCATAAATTACTTTTAATTAGAGATTTATAATAGCCCAATTAAAATACATACTGAACACAAATATATATTTCAAAAGATACACAAGGTACCAAACATAATATAACTCAATTTTAAGCACATAATTATTTTCTCATATATGTGCAAAATAAATATTTATTGTCTATTTATTTATTTATAATGCAAATATTACTCTTGATCTGATTCACAATCATTCATATTTTATGGCATTAAATTTTCCCAAAAAACTGTAGTTTAAGCATCCAAAAGCTAGGGCTTGTTAATCTTGCTCAATCAAAAGTGCTTCAATAAACAACTTAAAAAATATATTTTTCTTCAACTAGCAACTTCAATGTGAAATAGAAACAAATAAATTTTTCTATGCAAAGGTTCTGGTCATAAAAATTTCCACAAATCACACATATTTTAGTCTATACCTTTCTAGTCATTTCTACTGTTAGTGGCACACTGAAGCCCATCCTGGGTTCAAGTGATGGCCGAAACCTATACCTCCTCAAAAGAGCCATAGGAGGAATCTCTTCAGAATAAGGAAAGCTTAGTACTCCACAATGGTTCTAAAGTGGTTAAATGGGTACAAATTGTCTAGCAAGAATAGCAGATTATGGACTAATTCTACAAAATTCTCATATCAAACAACATCTCCATATTAAAGTTATCTTATACGTTGTTGACTTTCACATCCCCATAGCTTAGCACTAACATCACACATAGTCCTCGCGGGCAGCACATGCAGCAAAGCAAAGAAAATCTCTGAACATGAAGCATACTTCCCAACCCATGGTGCTTGAGATTTAGTTTGGGCATTTCATCGAGCATTTGGTGGGCAGCTTTGAACAAACTAATTTCCAAATTTTAGGCACATAATTAAGCATCTCCATGTCCAATAACAATTCACTAATAAGTGTAAATTTCTCAAATCGATGCTGAAAATGAGACAGTTTAGTTGGGTCATTTCGTCGAACAGTTAGACTGCGTTGGATGAGGGAGGTTGAAAGTTTAGCAGGACAGTTTTGCATAATCCATACAAGGTGATCATTTGGGTCACCAGATTTGAAAGCTAACCAATGCCAAAGCAAAGCCAACTCTAATCTCGCTCTACCTCAACCCGATGCGAACCCATGGGTCAGAGCCCATCCAATTATTAACCCAACCAGGAATTGCTCCTTTATGTGCAAATATTTCTCAAATAAATAGCTAAATGGACATTAATGGAATACTTGGAAACTGTGAGAGAGAGGCCAGTCAAAACAATTGAAGTTGCTATCAATAAAACATTACCAACTAATTAGTTCCCTGACGATGGAGGTAATTGCAGAGGAGGCACAATCGACACCTGTGCCACCTATTCCAATAAAGCCAGAAAGCAGCTCACTAGAGGAGCCATTAGTCTTGGTGATCATGATGGAAATGCCATCATTAGCAAGGAGAGGGTTGTGTTGACACGGTTAGGGTCATGGTCGGAGGACTCATTGGCGAAAGTATGCCACTAGGAAGTCTAGTTAACGGAGTGGCAGAAAAACTGACTACCGACTCCATCGGAGAACCAAGATCCGAAGAAATCCCAAAGGACCCAGACCCATAAGGAAACTCCAATGGGAACAAGGGTATAGAGAAAAGGAGAGGACGAGTTATGATTTGAGGAAATCGGTAAGAGAAGAGCTGTACGGCTAGGTTAAGATTTAATGATAGCAACCCCAGTTGGATTTTTGCTGGATTTGCAGATTTAGGGCCCCAATGAAGGCTACAAAATCATGAGAACACAAACTTTTGCTTACAGGTTTTGATTTAAGCCATTGACAATTTGTGTTAGGAAACCTCATTGACGATTTCTTCTGTACAACGTTTTCAAGATTAAAATTTCTTCTTATTCCTTTTTTTATTATTATTATCCATACAAAATATTTAGTGTTCTAAATCATATACAATCAAAGGCTCTGATACCAAGTGTAAGAATTTTTCAGGATCTAATACATGAATTTAAAACACCATTCATAGTTAAACGGAAGCAAATTGCGTACCTGTTTACGCAGTAGATCCGAAAGCTAAAACAAATTACATACATCTTTATGCGTTGGATCCCAACTTGTTTTGCGTCATTATTCTGATCACTGAAAATAGAACACTTGAATAATAGGTCAGAAGAGTTGAAAAAGGGAGTTAAATCTTCCTCTCATTGACCTTCTCACAAGACGGCTACAATGGATGTAGCAACTAGATTTTTTTCGATATTGAAGGTAGGAAAGGGGACTTAGCCTATTTATAATTGATTTTAATAGGCCCACCCATCACAGGTCCATGTTAAAATAGGCCTACACTGACTGTTTTCTATATCGGCCCACAAAAGGTGTCATAAGCTCATAACTCAATTGATCACATTTTAATTGGGCTTACCCCAAATCAATAAACTATATTATTCAGTCCGTTTTATAAACAATTAAAACCAACCCATAATTAATATTAGCTCACATAAAAAAAAATTCCAACAAAATTGCCACATAAAGTATTATTCTCAGCTACTTGTGCATTCAACAACTCAGTCAAATGCCCAACATACGATCACACTTCAACCATCGCCACTTGAATAACCTGCACAATTTATCCATTATAACAATTGTCATAAGACTTTTGAAATGCATACTTTATCATCACAAATGCAGAAGTCAAGGATATAGTAACCTACTAACCACTGATATATAACCCATTTTATTCATTTATAAAGAATATACAGATATACAAACACACCTTGTTTCCACTGTGCAAAAAATGCATGGACTAGGAACCCGAGACTTGATAAACCAATTGTATATGTAAATGCATATAAGTCCCGAACCCAAATATAAAGTATAAAGCTTAGCTTAAATTATTTTGAATTACCAATTCCTGTTGTATACATACAATCCTATAATCATTTACCTTCGATGTCGACTTTGACCCCCCAAACTTAAACACTCTTCTCACAAATTTTTCTATTTTCTTATTGTCCCACCAACCAACTCGAGGGATTATGGGCCTTGGTTAGGTGTTTGTCACCTTTCCTATTCTGATGTTATCCAGATACCATATCTGCAAAATACAACAATAACCATTCATCAAATGTGAACCTGATAATTCTAATAACTTGTTGTAATATTTAGAAACTCATGAAGTCCCACACATTTAATTTGACCTCAAGTAACAAAATACATCCTGTAACAGTATGAACGTTTCCTTTGACAACTGCATTTGCCTTCAAATGTTGTAAGCCCTCAATCAACCCAGCGAATGTGTGCGTGCATTAGTCTAGCTTCGAAAAAACTTCCAAATCATCTACAATTGAGTATAATGCTCGAGTCAAAAAAATGCTCGAAGCGGGGTGTAAAATGGTTACAATAGCATACATTGCAAACTTTGCCTTGAACTATGGCCTGCGTCTAATATTCACTGATTTTTGTCCTTTTACCTTTTTAATAGAATGGCCTTTAACAGTAAGTCACCTTTATTTAAAGTCTTTGGCTTCAAAAGTTTGTTTAACCTTTTTCTTTTGGGCGTAGAGGTGATCAAGTGCTCTAAGTTATACCTTGTCCAAAAACTCGATTTCTTCCATCATACTCTAGTTGTATTCGCCCACTGTTAGCTATTTTGGTGCATTCTTTTGATCGAGGGAACTATCAACTAGATTAAAGTCATGCTTTATGGCTATAAACCAATTGAAAGGGGGTTGAACCTATAGTTATTTTTATGATAGTTCATATCGCTTAAAAAGTCTTAGACAACAACTTATGTCAAACCCTAAGGGTTGCCACCATTTTCTAAATGTTCAACTTTATAACCTTATTCATTGCCTCTGCCTGCCCATTAGTTTAGTCATACTAAGGCGTTAAGTGTAATAACTTGGCACCATGCTCTCAAAATTGTTGAACATCCTCCTAATAAAAATGATGCCTTGGTCTGTGGTGATAGACTTTGGCAAGCCATGCCTATGGAAGATTTATTCCTTGAAAAACCTAATGATAGATGCCTAACTAACCACCTTGAGTGATATGGCTTCCACCCATTTAGAAATATAATCATTCACCATAATTATGAAGACATGTTAGTTTGAAGATGGTGAAAAAATCTTCCCTACAAGGTCCACCACCCATTCCTTGAAAGGCTAAGGTTTAATGACCGAATGCAACTCTTTAACTAGGAGATGCTAAATTAGCCCATACTTCTAACATGCCTAATACCTCTTGGCATAATTGAAGTAATTCTTATTCATTGTTGGCTAATAATACTAAGAGTTTCTTCATCATCTTTCTTAACTATTGCGAGCCTATAATTCCTTCATGAACTTCGACCATTACTAGCTTAATTTGTTTTAGCCCTATAAATAGTACAATCTCATCATTTATGTAAAGACGATAGAGTTCTTCATGAAAATAGCAAAATTTTATCACACATCGATGTATGTGTGGATCGGCCAAAGCATCAGGATCCTTCAAATAAGAAATGATTTCATCCCTCTAATTTGTATCGAAGTCTTTGTTGCACATTTCGTACATGAGATAATTGGCTAATTCCATTAGTGACCTTTCACTTAACAATGACTCTAAGAGACACCATATTGGGATTGTCTGATATCTTTACTGAAAACTACTAGCAATTTGAGCCAACTCATTCACTCATGCATTATAATTTCATTCAACAAACTTAAGGTGAGCTAATTGAAATCCTTAGAGCAAATGTCTAGCTTTATTGTAGTAAGTAATAAGGTTGGGTAACTTACATCTGTTTGTATTACTGAGTTGGTTAATCATCGATAAAAAATGTCCTTTTACCTCAATAAACATTGCCCCCAGTTTGGCCAGTATCTCTAAGGCAGTGTTTGGGCCTCATATTTTGCCCAGTTATTGGTATAAGGAAAATCATGCACCAAAGATAATTTAGATGTGAGGCATTCTAATGATTGAAAAATAATCCCTACTCTAGTTGAACTCATTATTCTTGACCCATCAAACCATACTAGACAAGGTAAGTGCTCAATATACCCAATTTTAGCCATGGGTTCTTTTAGGCTCTTTAAGCAAGGTCGGTCGGATAAGAAATCAGCAAGTGCTTGCCTTTTTGCACTTTTTGAGGAACATATTGTATAACAAATTCTAAGAAAGCAATGACTCATTTACCCATTTTACTTATCAAGAATGGTCGAAAGAGAATGTACTCAAGAACATCTATTTTACAAATAACTAAGACCACGGTTGAAAGCATATAGTACCTTAGTTTCATACAAATAAATTATAGAGTCAAACATAGCTTCTTTATGGCCAAAGATCTCTACTTCATAGCAGTAAGTACTTAACTCAAGTAATATATCACTTTTTTAACCTCATCCTGCTCTTGAGCTAGTATGTACCCTATTGAGACTTCACCGACTAAAAGATACAATAGCAAAGGAACATTCGGCCTAGGAGGAGTCATGATTAGGGTTCTAGTCAGGTACTTCTTAATCTTATTAAACACCTTATGATGCTCGTCACTCTACACAAACTCCTTTCGGTCTTTAAGCTTAAGTAAAGGAACCTAAATACCTAGTCACTTAGTAATATTAGATATAAATCTTCAAGAAATTGATTTGGTTGATTAGTCTTTGCAGTTCTTACTTTGTCGATGGAGGCTTTGATCCTATGATTGCTTTGGCCTTATTTTGATCAAGCTTAACACCCTTTTGATGAACCAAAAAGCCAAGGCATTATCAGTCGAAACTCTAAATGCACATTTTAAAGGGTTCATTTTAAGCTTATGTTCTCTCATCTGCTTAAATTATTTTTTGAGTTCAACCAAGTGTTTCTCCTCACTCTAGGACTTCACTACCACGTCATCAATATAAACTTCCATAGATTTCCCAATCATGTCATGGAAGATTTTTTCATCGCCTTTTAATACGTAGCCTTTGTATTCTTTAAACTGAAAGGCATTACAACCCACTCATAAGCATAATTGATCTTAGGCACTTGAAAGTTGTTTTGCTCATGTCTTCCTTAACAATGCTAATTTGATTGTACTTAGAGTGTTATCCATGAAGCTAAGGATCATGTTACATGTCGCTGCATTAACCATTATATATATAAGGGGCATGGGATATTCATCATTAGGAGTGACCATATTCAAATTATTGAAATCCATACAAATCTTTAGTTTTATATTTTTCTTGATGATCTGGATGATGTTGAAGAGCCATTCTACATATGTGGTCATCTTGATGAACCTAACAACTAAGAGTCTTTTAATTTCTTCTCTGACAAGCTCTTCCACTTCTTTGTACATTCTCCTTGTCAACTGCTTAAATGGGCAAAACTCCTTCTTAATGGGCAAGCAGAGCTCTACAAGTAATTGATCCAAACTCGACATCTTTGAGTAATCCCAAGCAAAATAATCTTTATACTCCTTGAGTACTATTACCAACTTAGCTTCAAATTCACATTTTAGCTTTGCACTGATAAATATTGGTCTAGGCAAGTTTTTAGTTCCTAGGTTTACTTTATTTAGTGGTTTTTGAGTCTTAACTAGTTGATCATTAAGCTTCTTAGGCACAAGCTTGAGCTCTGTGATTTTTAACTGAGTTGTATGATCACCTTCATCTTCATAAATATAATCAATGAAGGCTATTGAGTTATGCTCTAAGATCAGCCTTTTGATTCTCTTAAAGCATTCTTTCGTCTTGGTTGATTTAACCATCAGATTTTATAATTAATGAGTGGCCTTCAATGTTAATCGATGTTGGTTGCTCAAGCTTAGACATTAGGATCCTGAGTTGATTAAGTGTTGTAACATTCTTATCTTAGGATGCCCCATTGACAATATTCTTGAAGTTAGCCTCACCTTGATGCATCACTACATCAACCAAGTAATCTACTTTAGCAAATGGATTAGGGTCCCCAAGAATCCCCTCTATCTCTCCATTAAGCCTCCATACCCATATCATTTGATGTAAAGTTGATTTATGACATAATTAACATGTATCCAATCTCTACCTAATAACAAATTATAGAAATCGTCCATGTCTACCCAAAAAAGCACTCTTTAGTGGTATATCGTCCAATCTTCAAATACAGCTCGATATAGCCATCGGCTAAGGTCATTCCTACACTGAAGTCCTGCATTAACATATTAGCCTTTCTTACTTGGTCTTTAATGAAGGCAGTCTTCTTTAGAAACTTTGTAGGTATGATAGAAACCTCAAACCCATTATCCATAAACACTCTATAGATTAGAACTGAATTTAACTTAGCGTTTATATACAATGGTCGAATATGATTTGTTTGAGATAGTAGGGGTTGTTACAAAGGGACTATTGTCTCCTTGTCTTCATTTTCATCATTTGAGCTTAGGCAAATCACATCCCTTTTAAGTAAGGTTCTCTACCTAAGTTTAGCCGAAAACTCAAAAGGCAATAAGCACATCATGTTCACTTCAACCTTATCTCTCAAAGTGCTAGGCAAATCCTCCTTAGACTGCCCTTTTTCAAGTTTTTGGGTACTTAAACCTTCATGGACCCACACTTATTATGGTAGATCTTAATATCCTAAAGCTTCATAAATTATTTGGCTTGTATACTTTCTTGCACAACTTAAGCCTTTCCTTATCTTATTTTGCCTTAAACTCTTATATTTCTTTATTGTGTTGAGCCTTGACATCCTTTAACTTAGCTCAAAACTATTGTCTTTGCCTTTAAACTTCCTCTTCTTAGTCTTAGTCAGTTGGACATATGTTGGTCACCTAAAAGTAAAGTGATCAAAGACTCATCTCTTAGGGCTATATTATTCCCATTGATTAATTATCATTGGGTTTGGTATGAAGGTTTTCTTTGGCCAATCTGTTACCTTTTGCTTAGATCAATTGACCTTTACAACTTATCACTTTAATTACTCTAAATTACTTAGACGACGGTCGCCCATTTGCCCTTAGTATCTTTCCTCTCAGGGTACTCGTCCATCCTTGTGTTTTGCACTATATGGGAATAAAAAATATATGGGCATTCATATGAATCATACCTTTTTTGCCTTCGGTGTTCTACCTCTCCTTTGGGTGACTCCACTTTAGTCACAGGTTTGAGCTTTATGTCACAGGTTGAACAAACTGGCATCATTCCCTTAAACTTCTTCTCACTAACTGAAGGTGATATGGCTTTTCCTCAATCATAACCTTCTTCATTTTGGCCTTCGAAAATATTGTTTAAATAATATACATCGCCACCTTTGAGAATGGCTCGATTTTAATAAAAGCTTTACTCTTCCTAGGGAACATAATTCTTCCTTCTTTAATGGCCTTTTGGATGACATTCCTAAAATTTATGCAGTTCTTGATCAAATGCCTCACACATTGTGATATGTGTAGTAGTCTTTCCCCTTCCTTTCTTCTAGTGGAGGAATAATATGGCCATCCGAGAGCTTGAGTTACCCATCATTCACTAGGTAATCAAATATCTCATATGGTCAGTTCAAATGTGCACTCCTTAGCAATTTGCGTAGTCTTTTGCTTGGCCTTCTCCTTCTTCTGTGGTTTGGGCTTGGCTAATGCTAGGCATTCATATCCCTTACTCAGCACCAATTCGGCTATATTAATTTCCTCTTCATCTGAGTCTGTGCTATCATAATCTAATGTTGTTATATATGCATCCTTGTAATAAGTCCCTTTGGAGGATGGTTTCTTTTACTTTGCCTCCTACAACTACTTCTCAAAGCCAGCTTCCTTGATGCTCAACTCATAAAGATCCCTGAACTTGTAACTTTCAAAATGTTTTGAATATCAAAGTGTAACCCCTTTAGTGATGTAGTAATATAATTTGCCACAGGTAACTCTGTGTGGCACAGGGTGCAAACTTTCATAAACTTGAGAATGAATTTTTCGACCAACTATTTGGCCAGTTGTTTTGCTTAAGAAAGGTTGACCAAGGTGATTGATAGAGGAGACTTGTAAACTTAGTATGAAATCTCTTTTCTATGACTTTTCAACTCGTTATAGACCCCCATTGGGAGATTAGTGTGCCATGTAAAGGCAGTCTTTATATGTGAGTTACTGAATAGTTGTAGCTTCCAAAAATCCTCAATTACTACTTCCCCACACACCATAAAAAATCAGACAATATGCTCAACCATTGAGTCATTATTTTCGCTTGAAAAAAAAGTGAACTTAGATATTTTGTAGCCTTTGAGGAATGGGTATAACTTATCTACCCACTCAGGGTATGGCTTAAAGTAAGTTGGCCTTGTAAAGGCCTCATGTCAACTCTAATTTTTTCAAGAGCATTTATTAACTCAATCGATCTAGAGGAGTCAGGTAATACTTGTATTTGTACTGAATTAGAGCTACCTGCTCTCTCAATGCGTCTATTAAAGGTATAATTACTAGTAGTATCATAAGTAAACACCATACCTGGTCCCTAGGCTATTGGGTTATATTGGTATTATGGTGGTGATTGAATATTCGACTAGTTGGCTGGTTGAAAATTAAATTGCAGCAAAGCTCTTGTCAAATGATGAGTTGCCAAAACTCTATAGGTTTGGGAGAATACCCTATTCAACATTACTCAAAAGAGGAAATATGTGCACTTCTTTGGCTCTCTTTGGGCATAACACCTCTTAGAGTTGGAAGCCTCCATTGAGAATCTCATGTCCGATGTTGGAGCCTACCCTCCTTTTAAAAAAGCGGTTAATCGGTTGAGGCAACTATTTATTTGGTCTAGCAGCAACCAAATATCTTTTTAAGCAGCCTTATTATCTTCTACCGATGGATAAATGACTGAGGCCATCTAAATGATCATGTTATTGAACATAGTATGATTCTTAGACGCTATCTGGCTGGTAATTTGAGAATAATTAACAATCGTAAGAACTTGTTATCTAGGCATAAGAGTATGCCTTTGGTAGTTGGCTAGTTCAACCCCTTGAGTTGGGACACTGGCTTGTCAATTCTCATCAGACTTATTGTTAGTCATGATTGCAACACTTTCTAGCTAGGCGAGTTGCTCTTTCAGCTGGTCCAATCCTTCTGAAGTGCATGATACTTGGTCTCTACTAGCATATAATGTCCTACCGAGCGTGTCAAAATGATGTTATACTTGAAAATATTTAAGAGTAAATTTAAGTTTTTTTAAAGGTCTTATAGTTGGGTATTGCCAGTTCCTCAAAAGCACAAGTGTAAATTGAATAAAACCAATCAACTAGAGTCAATTGGGGCCTGATATATCGACGTTAAAATCTTCAATCACGTGGGTGAGTGTATAGGCAAAAACCGTAAACTCAAATGATATTTAAGCACAAGAACAATCAACCAAAAATAGAAATCAAGAAAAAAAAGTAAGAGGACAAAGAATAAGCTCTGGAAAAATAAGTTGTATTCTTGTATAAAGAGTTTAAAACTCCTTTTTCTACATGATACATTTACTTCTATAAATGTACAATATAACAATCCTACTAGAATAACAAGTCTAATATAAGTACAATACTAACAAACTTACAGATATAGACAAATTATCAGTTAATATTATGGGTCAAGACCAATCCCGTAATATAATACATATCATGGGTAAAGTCTAAGCCCACATGCTCGCCCGAAACGAGGCTTGATGTAAACACATGCACAAAGAGATATATTGATTGCATCAATGACAGTATATAATTATATTAGAAAAAAGTATTGGCTAATTCAATATTTAAGCATTTAGATTAAAATCCAAGTTTTATACTACTCGACATATTGAGCAGTGCAAATGACATCTAACTTGAAGAAAGTTATCAAGAAATTGGAGCACTTCAAACGAATAATCTATGTGATCAATTGCCCATAGTTTAATCCTCACAAAGAGTAATTATTAACATTCTATAAATAAAAATTAATAATTATATTATTTTAAATTTGAAAAATTATACTTTATTTGAAATGTGAGAAATATATTATTTATTATATTATTTATTTTAAATTATTTAACTGAAACATAAAATATAAATCAACTATATATCTTATTTATTATTTTACAAATTAATAATAATAATTACATATAATTTACCTAATATTTAATATCTATCAGCTATCAACTACCAATTACCAGCTATCAAATATTAATTACTAATTATCAACTAATAATGATTAGTTACACTCAACAACCATCCCAAATAAGCCTTAAATATACACCATAAATTATTAAGACCCTTTTTGTACATGTACCTTCATTTTAAATTCATTTTTCACATATTCTTAATTTGATATATTTATATTTAAATCGGCTACCATATTTGGCGATTCTATTTTATTTGTGACTTGAAATTTGGAATCAATTTATTGTTGAATATTCATTCCCACGTCATAATATATTTTGGCTCCTCATTTATTGGAAAAAGATTAGGCACTGACGACGCCAGTTCTATTTAATCGTCCAACTAAACCCCCCTTTCCCATCTGCCCTTTTTCTTTCTCTATCTCTCTGTCCTTTTAGCTTTGGGCTTAGGCTTGGAGAGCGAAGCCATGTCTCTCCTTAACGATCTAATCAACCTCAATCTCTCTGAAACCTCCGACAAGATCATAGCTGAATACATATGGTATATAGACATAATCACCTTTTACTCATATGACCGAAACCCAGAAAGTTGGTTTTTGGTTTGTTTAATGTTCATTGTTGTATTGTAGGATTGGTGGATCTGGTATGGACTTAAGGAGCAAAGGAAGAGTACGTTTTATGATCTTGGCTTGCTTTTCTCAGTTCGTTGGATATTGACTTTGATAAGTTATCTATATATGTATGTATGCAGACTCTTGCAGGACCAGTGAGTGATCCATCCAAACTTCCCAAATGGAACTACGATGGTTCTAGCACAGACCAAGCCCCTGGAGACGACAGTGAAGTCATTTTGTAGTACGTGACCGTTGGATCTGGATTGATGACCAAACCATTATTATTAGAGAATTAATCACACTCTTTTATTAAGTCATGTTTTTTTGTTTTGAAAATATTTGTCTTTTATTATTTTCATGTTTCTCTAAATTTTTTTTATAAATTTTTTTTAAAAAAATCATTTTATATTTTTCCGTTTTTATATTTCCATTCCGATAATGGTTGTGATCTAATGCATTAATTGATCCATATTTGCTTTTGACTGAATCAGCCCTCAAGCAATCTTCAAGGATCCCTTCAGAAGAGGAAACAACATCTTGGTAATTATAATAGTATACCACCGCCTGTTTTGACGCGTACTTGTGATCTTTTTGTTATGTTAAAAATAGTATAAAAGGGCATTATGTCTTTTCCTTATCGGCAATTATAACACTAATTGGTAGGTGATGTGCGATGCATACACACCGGCCGGCAACCCTATTCCCACCAACAAAAGGTTCAATGCCGCCAAGATCTTTAGCCACCCTGACGTTGTTGCTGAGCAGCCTTGGTAACATTATCATTTCCTTCTATTTTACTATATATATATTATGCTGCCGTCTATATATATATATATGTATATAAAAATCTTTAACATATCATATTATAAATTATTCAATTAAAATTATTATGCATACAATATATTTGGAATAGTAATTTTAAAAATAATATAAACTATTATTTAGTTTATAAGAAAATTACATATATAGGTTAATATGAGTGAATATTTTATAATATGATGTGATGAGACATTTTTCGGTTTAATTGTACGTCAAATCATTGAATTTTTAATTTTTATTCACTCAAATTATTAATTAAATAATTAATTTTTATTTTATAAAAATTGCTTTTTTAAAATAAATTCAAAGAAGTCAAATGGCACAAAATCCGGCAACTTTCTTGCTGAAAAGGGCAATTTTTTTTTTTTCCAAGGGCTTAAAATTGCTAAATACATGGTGTAGTTTTTTTTTGTTTTTTTTAATTTTTTGAGCAAGGTGTAGTTAGTTCATATTAAAATAACTCTGAAAAATATCAATAGAATCCAAATATAGATTGATTCTCCGTATAAAAATTCCTAATCAAATATTACACAAATGGACGGTTGAGATTGTCCTTTTAGTTTCAACAGGTGTTGATCTGTCCCAGGCGATGATAATAATAATTATTAAAATAAAAATTACTAAAAAACAAACTTATCTTGTTTTTGGTATAAATGCTACATCTTTACCAATGTCAACCAAAATATATAATTTGTTATTATTGTCTTAGGCTCCTCTACGCCCCATTCCAATATATAGTAATTTAAAATAATTAATTATTTAAGTTTAATATCATACTCATGTTCATTTATAGCTTAGTTTTACTATTTTTCAATTACTTTTTCTGAATGGATCTTTATATAAATTATAAATTATAAATTATTATCTTTATATATTGAAAATTTTTCAAAGTCAAAGAACCCAGAAATTTAAAAATTTTTACAACTTAGTCTAATTGAGTTTCTAATTGAGTTTAATTGAACATTAATTGATTTAAATTTGACTTATGTATTAATTTATTTTAAATAATTTATGACAAAGTGTAATTTTATCAAATGAATAAAAAAGCTCATAAATCTTAATGAATCACATCAAGTTAGATTTTTTTAATTAAAAATAAATCATTGACAAATTTATTTTAAGAATAAAATAATTATATTATATAAACTTAATAATGTAACTTGGAATATTATATTGAAGGTGCACATTATAAATTAGAGAATTTTTTAAATAAAAATTTTAAATGAATGTCTTTTTACATATTACGAATAAAATTTATGTAATTTAAGTTTCAAAAATAAAGTATTAACAAAGTCATATAGAATTTGAAAACTATTAACAAAGTCATATAGAAGTTGAAAATATAAAATTTTCAAGTGGTTTTACATGACTCAAATCAATATTAGTCTTATATTCAAAAAGTGTGAGACCATCAGAAGATCTGACTAAAAATTAATCAATAAGTCACTTGATTGATTTTAAATTGATTAATTTAATCAGTTTAATTTAATTAATTTAATAATAAATAAAATTTTAATAATATTATTCAAGCAGTTTTAAAAATAAAAAATATTAAATATATAAAGATATTTACATTAATTAAAAATTAAAATAATTTTAAAAATTAAATTAAAACTAATCATATTAGTTAATTATAAAAAATTTAATGGATTCAAAAATACTACTAATTTGAGTCATAGGATAACCCCACTTGAAAAAGAGTAGAGTGTTAGGTCTAAAGATGAAGGTGTTAGTCTTGTGACGCTTTTGACCGAGCCCATTCGTTACCTACCAATTTATAGATATAAAAAGTAGAAAGAGCAGGTTTCATGTGCTACGTACAGGCTATCATCAATACAATTATACAAACTTTACTTTAGAAATAAATAAATAATGAAAAAGAGTTAATAATAGATAATTTTTTTTGTAAAAGTATAATTGTAAATTTATTAAATAATTATTTTATATATTATTAGATAGATGTATAAGATAATTAGTATTTTAGTCTAATGTTAAGGTGAAATTATCTAAGAGTGGATGTCAACGTTCAAATCTCTCTAATATAATATTCTTCCAAATAGTTAAAAAAATAGGGGTATAAAATGATTATATAAATTAAAAAAATCATTGGTATACTAAATGAATCAATATTTAAACATTAGTAGTTATAAACATAATAATAATGATAAGTTTATATGATAACTTTATGTGAATAAGTACAAGTAATTTTTTCTTTTCTTTTTTATAATTGTAAGTTTATAATTTCGAAGTTATTATTTTTATTTTTTGGTGGTTAATAGATCAGTATATTCAATAGATAACTTGGGTGTTGTGATTAGGTATGGAATTGAACAAGAGTACACCCTTCTCCAGAAGGATGTTAAGTGGCCTATTGGATGGCCAGCTGGTGGCTTTCCTGGTCCCCAGGTTTGAATCATTATATGAAGAAATATATCTGTGGAGCATATGATTAATAGCAATAATCAAATTGTTTCAGTTCATAAAATTATATGCAGGGTCCCTACTATTGTGGAGTAGGAGCTGACAAAGCCTTTGGCCGAGATATTGTGAACTCCCACTATAAGGCATGCTTGTATGCAGGCATCAACATCAGTGGTATCAATGGTGAAGTTATGCCTGGCCAGGTACATGATTTCATCTCCATTTATGTGTTTGTTTGAATGATGGCATATCCTCTTATAATATGATTCTGCAGTGGGAATTCCAAGTTGGTCCTGTTCTTGGTATTTCTGCTGGTGATGAATTGTGGGTTGCGCGATACATCCTTGAGGTAATGATGATTACCTTCACATTTCAGACTGGTTTTCTCACATTATTATTTTCCTATAGGGTTCGGTTTTTCAGTTTCCTTGTATTTCCGTTTCTGTAATACATAGGTTTTTTTTTCCCCCTTTCTGTATTTTCTGATATGTCTCTCTACTTGCCCATTAGCGAATCACCGAAATTGCAGGGGTCGCTCTCTCTTTTGATCCAAAACCAATTCAGGTCTGTGGAGATGACGCCTTGTTTATATGTGTTGTTAACAAATAGTATGTTGTTCTTTTTCCTAATTCCCCTCTTTCAATGCGTTTGATTGATTTTCAAGGGTGATTGGAATGGCGCTGGTGCTCATACCAACTACAGGTAAACTGATAACTTCTTCACAAAATAATATGCTATTTACTAAACACGTTGGTGATTGATGCTTTACAACTTGAACAACAACAAACTGCATTTTGCACTTAGTACCAAATCCATGAGAAATGATGGTGGACTAGATGTGATCAAAAAGGCTATTGAGAAGTTGGGTCTGCGCCATAAGGAGCACATAGCTGCATATGGAGAGGGAAATGAGAGAAGATTGACAGGTCGTCATGAGACTGCTGATATCAACACTTTCTCTTGGGTATGTTGAGGCCTTCTTTTTTTTTTTTGTTTTTTTTGGGCTCTAGGAGATGATGTATCTTGGTTGTAACTTGTTCGTTGCACTATCTAAAATTGCAGGGAGTTGCAAACAGAGGCGCATCCATTCGTGTTGGCCGTGACACAGAAAAAAATGGAAAAGGTAAGGAAACTCTTTGAGGGGAAAATCATTCCATATGTGATTACCCTTTTCTATCACTTGTTTCATCATGCAATATTATCCATGTTTTAGTCTGAAGTCACCTGTAATTAATCTCAGTTCCGTATAGGAAAACTGTAACCCTTTTTTTTTTTTTGGAATGATTTTCAGGTTATTTTGAAGATAGGAGGCCAGCGTCAAACATGGATCCATATGTTGTGACTTCAATGATAGCTGAAACCACCATCATTTGGAAGCCATAGAGAAGATCAGTGGTGCTCAAAAGATGATGGAAGGAATGGATTCATGTTATTGAGTCCATATTAATAACCTTTCCTTATGTCTATCCAATGTGCCTGCTTCATTTCGTGACTATGGATTGATGATTTTTCTTTTCTTATCGACTCATTTACTTTTTAACTGTTAAAGCTATTAATTCGTTGAAAAGGGGTATCAACTCTCTTTCATTTCAACATTTCAAGTTAAGCAAATATTTGTTTAAAGTAAAAATATACTTGCTATTGGGGTTGTAATTCAATAGTCAGTGTTTGTTTAACAGTGCAATAATATTTTGAAAATCAAATTAGATTGCCGGTCTAATTAGTAAATTGAAAATCGGATCAATAATCAATTTATTTCGATTTAGACTAATTTTTAATCTTATTTTTATATTTTAATTATTGTAATTATATATATATATATATATATATTACTTTTTTAAAATTTTTTAATAATATTTTAAAAATTTTATTTATTATTAAATCGATTGAACTGAATCAATCAAATTAATCAGACTGATCAAAAATCAGCCAACTGACTAATTTATTAACTGATCTAATTTTAAGAACGTTATAGTGCAAGAGAGAAAGGTATTGTACTCTTTCCATTTAAGAATTTCCTATGCAACCCCACCCCCACCCCCCTCCAATGACTCGATAGCACGTGACAAACAAACCTAGTTATGTAGTTGAAGACTGAGGGTCTATGTAGTTTAATAATGAAGGTTGATTTTTAGTGATTATTGAGCATTAATCATTTGATAATTTAATGATTTAAACTGTGGTTGAATTACAAAATAACTAAAAAATAATTAAAAATTCCAAAACGAAGTATTATTGTGATTATTATTTTACAGTTTTATAACGAAATTTGAAAATTTAATTGTAAAAGACAACCCAGACCATGTCTTACCTTTACCTGGCTATCTCCAGACACTGATTGAAGGTGAAGTAGTTCTATTTTTAAGAGTTCAAAGGAATAGCTAATGGATAAGCTTGCTGGAATGTATGTCCTGCACTACATCTACAACCATATTTTGTTTACGGATGTATTCATTATCCTCTCGTAAGAAAAAAAATATATATATAAGGTCAATTAATTAATATTAATATATAATATTAAATTTGATCTAAAAAATTTACTTGAGACGGAAAATTATCATTTTAATAAGCGATTATATTAATATTTAATATTTTAGAATTTTAATATATTATCACATCAATTTAGATATTATAATATTAGAAAAATATTATATGAGTAAATATTCATATACTTTTCTAATTAAGATATGGATTAAATATTATAAACCCTAAAATAGTTTGTTATATTTAACTAAGTCATTCATCACTTTTTAATATTATATAATTTAGCTCTTTTCTATTATTTCTTTTTGTTAATTTTTCTATTAAAAATCTTAAGATTCTTGCTATGATACTTCTTTGATTTGTTATATTTAATTAAATCATTCATCACTTTTCAACTTCGAATCTTGTTGTTTATATTATTATTTCTTTCATTTTTCATTTTTATGTTTGTTAAAATTATTTAAAAATTTATAATACTCACAAAATTATATTAAATTTTAGATTTTATTATTAAATTTTGGATTTTATTATCTCAATTATCTCCTCAATCTTATTAAATTTTTATTTTAGTTTTAAAATAAAAAATAATTTAAACAATTTAAATATTATCTCAATTAAATACATATTAAGATTATAACAAAAATGATTAAAAAATTGTGTATTTTGAGATGCATGTGAGCAAAAGAGAATAAAATTTTTTTATTGAATATAAGTGAGTATATGTGAATGAAATAAGAGTACTTTTATTATTATAAAAATGTTTTATTCTATTTTTTATTAATTTTATTGATTTATAATTTTTTTGTTGTTTGAAACATAAAAATTAGTAAAGTTGGTAGTAGAATGTGGATAATGAAATTTAAAATTTTAATATAATATTGAGAGTATTTAAACTTTTTAGATAATTTTGACTAAATTATCAAACTAAAAATAATTTTAAGACTTAATAATATAATATATTAAAAAAGAATTACTATTTCATGTGATGTTAAAAAGTAAAGGACGACTTAGTTAAATATGTTGTAAATGCTAGGTGGAGAATATTTGGAGAACAAATGACTTCAAGGCAGTGGACTCACTCATTTAAATTGAATGATAACAAAACTATAACAAAACCAAGTTAAATTCTAATGTTTGTATTTTAATGTTTTTGGATGATTTGAACAAATTCGAAGAATGCTAAAAGGGGAGATTGTTATGAATGCTAGAGGAAGAATGTTTGCAAAACATGTGACTCCAAGACCCGATGAATGTTAAAGGGTTGGAACAAGTTCAATGGGCATTATGCACTTTCAACAGGCTTTGAACATCTCCAAACGAACGTTAGACCATTAAACATGCATTGAAAGATGAACAATGGACATTGGTTGAATGCTGCAATTTGTTAAAATCATCTAGACCACACAATGAGTGTTGTCCCTTTGCACCAGGCATTAAAAAGTGCTCCAAGTTGAGTTGTGTTAGATCTCGCCATGAGCATTGATGTGGCCTAGCAATAGGCATCGCATATTCACAACAGGTGTTGGAAAAGTGTCCAAGCATGAGTTAAATCTTTTGGAACTCGAAATGAGCATTGACCTTTCTCAACAAGCATTAAAGGAGTTTCTAATGGGTATTATGAATTGCTCAATGGGCGTGGAAAGTAACTATGCAAAGTTTGAAAAATAAAGCATCAAGTTCAAGTTTTTTGAAAATGAACAACAAACATTGTTCTTGCTTTAACAAGCATTGTAGTCAAAGAGAATGAGCGTTGAATGATGGAGAACAAACATTAGAAGTAATCATTGCAAGTTCAATGGGGGTTGATGAAGAACGACAGGTGTTGTCACCTCTAACGACTAGTTTTATAAAAAAACTATTAGACATAACATCAACTATTCCAATGGTTTATTTTGGAATTTGGTTATATAAGGAGAATTTTTGAAGAATAGAAAGGTAAGAAAGTTTGGAGAAATTTTGTAAACAACTTGTAAACATTTTAGCAAGTCTTTGTGCAAACCTTTTTTAGTGTTGCTTGATTTTAGTTAGAGTGAGATTACTTTGTTACTTTTTTTTACAGTAGATTTTCTTGAGCACTAATAGTGTATTTGTTGCCTATTTGAGTTATGCCTTAGCCTAGAAAATGAAAGGTTTGATTATTTTTGTGTGTTGAGATTTATTAATTCAATTGCATGAGTTTTTCATATTCATGTGCTTAAATCAATCATCCAAACATTAATTTGATCATTCAATTAGAGGCCAACTACAAAAATTTGTGTTTTAATTTCATTTTTCAAGCTAACCTAAAAATTGCGACCAAGATTTTCATTTCACAATTGAGATTTATCAGCCACCTGGTTTGAATGGCACTGTTTCAAATTTTGCAATCACTACCCATCTTTAACATTTGTGACATTTTAAAACTTTTTAAATTCTTATGAAGAGTGTGCAATGTTTGAAGGTCAAAAGTATTCGTTAGACACTTTTTTCATAAATTACAGTTATAACCCTCCTTTTTGGTCACTTATTACAAAAATCGTTGGATAATAAATACAATTTTTAAAAGGACAATTTTGCATTTAGTTCGAAACTTAACCATTTTTGCCTTTGTTGTGACCTATACATACCTCATTTTTGCCATATCTTTTAGTTTCCTACCATTTCTAACTCTTTGAACTCATTTTCTCTTATCTCTTCTTCATTTTCTCTTTTATTCTTCTTCCAATTCTTCTATTCTCTTTTTACCCCTAATGGCCAAAAAAAAAAAAAAACCCATGAGAGAACTTAAGGGCAAGGCCCCAATAAACTCATCTTGAAAATCCTCCTTGCTTACACTCATGATAGAGTCACAAAAGAAGAAAATGAGAGATATGAGATAGTTAAGGACAAAATCATTCTTCCCAATAAGACTCTAAACATCACTACCTTAAAGGCTCTAGGAATCAAAGAAACAATCTTGGCCTACCTCTCAAAGATGTCATGGGAGAATTTTGTGGTTGTGAAAGAAATTGGCTATGATGAAATCGTAAGAGAATTCTTAGCCATAATGGAGATCTATAAAAGTTCTACAGATGAATTAAGTCAATATGGAATTGCCTTTTGCTTTTTTAAAAAACTTATGAGCTCTCTCTTAACTCGTTGGCTAGGATTTTTGGGTTGTAAATTAAGGAAGCATGGAATTACCATGACCACCACATAAGCTACAACAATTTTTAAAAGGAGATATCAATTGAGAAGAGGCACAATTCTAAGTCCTCTCTTTCCAAAAATATTGTATCTCTTCCTCTTTAGATTCACCATTAGATTGTAACTTTCTCTATCAATGCCTAGAGGGATAAAAATGAAAAAGTATCCTAAAAAGACCTATACTTTCTCTTTGAGTTGGTCAAATGAGAAGCCATCCAAATGACCAAATTCTTAGTTGATCAATCCCATTTAGCTAAATCCAAACATGGGCAAATTCTCCTTTCTTCTTATATAACTACCATAGCCAAGCATGTTGAGGCTTTTTCTCCTACCCTAGCCCTTCTCAAAATCTCCTACCCCCACAATGCTAATTTGATTAACCTAAATTATTTGACAACCACTAAAGCAATCAAGCCAAATGTCAGTGAGTATTTGCTTAGGGCTTAAAAGGTGATGATCCAAGAAGAGGTTAGAAGCAAGAAGAGGTCTAAGGTGATTATCCAAGAGTAAGTTAGTAAGGAAGAACTAAGAGAAGAAAAGCAACCTATACAATCTACTCCAACTCATACTCATACTCTCTCGTAAGTGACTTTAAAGTCTATTGACAAAAATTTCGACAAGCTTATGAAAAAATTTGGACTTTTAAATCACCAATATGGTGATATTATTGAGATTCAAGAAAAGTTAGAGCTTGAACGAAGCTATCTACCTGATTGGGAGGATTAAAGTGAAGATGATCAATATTAGTTTGGCTTTCATTTGTTTCTTGTTTTTTTAGTTTTCTATTTTTATTTTTATGTTTTGTTTGATCTTAAAAGTAGTTGGATCCAATATATAGTGATCAAACATGTGTTTATTTTTCCTTTATCCATACTGTAAGTGTTTGTTTCTTACCAATTTATTTGTTTCTTACCAATTTAATTTCAATTTATATGTCCATTTGATTTCCATTATTTTCATCATTATATTGTTAAATATCTCTTGTTTATGATAGAATTAGTAATTGAATGGACACTTAAATGATGCATAACTATCCCTCTAATTATTTCTCCTTACTTCTAATTTAACCCCTTTCTTATCTTAACAAAGGAAGAAATAAGCATGCAATTTAAAATTTTAATTTCTTAACGTTATCTATGTGACAAAAGGATCATATATTTAGGGGGGGAGTTAAAATTAGGGAAATCACATTGTTATTTAGTTTTGCACTACTACAAGGAGTACCAATTCTGTCTATAGATGGATGCCCTTGATCACCATGAGCAGTTCAGGGAATTTCAGAGGTACATGTTTGAAAAAAATAAAACTATGAGTACCAATTCTCTCTATAGATGGATGCCCTTAATCACCATGAGCAGTTCAAGGAATTCTAGAGGTACATGTTCGAAAAAAATAAAACTATTCCTAAGGAGATTTGGTAAACCTCAGCTGAAGATGCACCATGGGGCACTGTCCCTCAAAGATACAAAAATGAGCTTACAGCCAAATGCCAAGAATTGGAAGACTTTTCTCCTCAACAGTTGAAACCTTTAGATAGCCAGCTGTCAGAACCATATGCACAAGATCCCTATGAGATAGAAGATCTATATCAAAAGTATGGGGATTATCTCCTTTTGAAAGAAAAAGTAGATGCAAAGGTCTAAACGAAAATAGAGGACGAGGATTATGAGATAATGAATCTGTCACCTTCCTATGAGCCAATCAAAAAAGGATAAAAAGAAATCTGCTTTACCTAAAGTATAATGGGTTGTTTACTTTAATAAGTGAGGTGTGAGCTGGCTCTTTTGTTGGTTTATAGAGCTGGCTACTTTAGTTTGTATTAGGTTGGCCACTTTGGTTTGTCAATTATATAAGTTGGCCACCTGTCTATTATAGTTTGTTTATATTAGGCTGACCACTTTAGTTTGTCTGCTGAGCTGGCCACTCAAGTTTGACGAGAGAATCTTATCTCCTCCATAGTTTGTGTATTTAAGGAGAGCATTCTCTCATTTGTAAACAAGTTCAGTTTTCAGAAATCCTTAAGTAATAAAATTCCTCTTCTTCAAATATGAGTTTCTAAACACTTAAAGCCAATAGCCTCTAATAGTTACTATCTTGTTCCCTGCCATCTTCTTCTCCTTCTCTTTTCGGCATCAGTAATCTCCTATTCCATCATACTAAGAGGATTGTGGAAGCCATTGGTGGACATATCAAAAGGATCGTGAAGCTTTTCTTAAGTACTAGAGTACTAAGCTATAGGATAGTGGCAAGTGGCGAGGAGATGCCTAAGAAGCCATAGTCATACTGTTGAACTGCTTAAACTGCTCATATGACTTGTTAGTCTGTTGTTGCTGATCATGGTCATACGTATATCCAGTCCATAGTCATAATTGTACGGTAGGATAGTCACTATAGGGATTATCATTATATTTTTCCATTTTAGTACAAGTCATAAGCATTAGTTTATGCATTTGAGTTAGTCATGTGGTTTTTCATCAACAACATCTAAGATTGTATATTTTAATTTTTTAATAGTTTAAGTTTACTTGTTTAACTATTTTATTATTCTTTTGAATACTCAAATGGATAATTTTTCAATTTTATAGATATTTTGTTTATTTATTATTGTAATTTAAAAGACAACTTTTGGGTTATGCCATATATTTGCATTTGATGCTTGCATAATATGCATTCTATTATCATTAAAATGAATGCTATAATATTACATTTTAGTAATGGATAAACAATAATATTACAACTTTTCCTTTCCTTTAGTGACATTTTCGTAAAAAGTTACAATATCAAATTTTACTAATTAAATTTATAAGCACTTTACAGTGACATTTTACAACATCAAAAGTGATATATTTTAAATGCAATTATTGATGTACATTTTACAACTTTTCTTTCTAACAACATTTATTGATGTACTTAAAAAGATATTTAATGAATGTTACTTTGTTATCCTAACGTGACACTTAATGTGCGTTGCAATGAATTAGTATTAACAAATCATAAATAGGTTTGGTATCATTTTATAAATGTTACTTTAACTCATTAAAGTGTTGTTTGAAAAATGTCAAATAAAATTTTTTAAATTTATTGCTTATATATTTATACCAACACATATAATAAATGTCATTTTAATACATAACAACACCCACTTAAGTGACGTTTACAACAAATGTCAGTATAAGTCTAAAGTGTCATTTTTAAACTTTTAATGACATTTAATAAATGTCATTATAGACCTATTTTCTTATTGTGGGTTAAAAGAATTTTGAAATATTTGTATAGCATAGTGCATTTAAGATTATGGTATCGTAGGAACATATCGTTTAGCATCACAAGTTATTTGAATGTGGATTATACCAGTAGTTTATTTGAAAGGAAAATGGTGTCATGCTAAGGGTACTTCTCACAAATGGATATCTCTACTCCTACTCCCACTACTGACATAGATTCCTCTTCTCAAACCACACCTACTACACCTTTAACAATTACTATTCCTCCACCACCAACCTTTAGACGATCAAGTTCATCAAAGATTGATTATCTTTATGAACTCAATTACATCTCTGATAACCATAAAATCCAAGAAACTAGCCTACCTTTCCTTAACCCATATGATGCTTTCCAAAGAAACAAAAACACCTAGACCAGATCTATCATATCTCTCATTAAACCATCACCTAAGTCTGTAAAAAAGTATGTCCAGTCTTTTAGCTTTAATTAATGCCTTATCCAAGCTACTGGACAAGAGCAATTCATCACTCGAGAAATTCCTCTAGAGTTCATCCAACAATGGTTAACTTAGGGTTACACTCATATCCATTATGGAGCTATAAGACTTGCAGTAAGTTACCATGGACGTAAGGGTCTTCCTGTCTTTACCAAGATAACACTTTTAGACAACAGGTACATCCAGTACTAGCATGTTGTGATAGGCACTGTGGAAACATCGTTGAACACATGATCAATAATGTTTACATTTTATCTGAACTTTAACCTGTTCCTTTGAGATCCATATGTTTTTAACACCCTTAAGGTCCAAATCCAGATAGTTGGTACACCTTAAGTCTCATCCGCTATAGTTGCCACTCTTCACTATCAGATGATTTACAGAATCCATAACCATTCACTAGATTTGTCCCTGCCACATGAAAATGATACTTTGCTCATCATGGTAGATACTCAGAATGCCTCGACCTGCATACATATCCTTAAATAAATTACTAGGGAAGAACTGATCAAGCTGTTGCCAGAAATGTGGGTCATTAGTTATGAAAAGATGTACGAAAGTGCTCAGCTGGTTCAGTCAACTGAACCTGTTTACTATAGAAGATATGATGAAACTATAGAAACAAGGTTCGAAAGATCGCTTCCATTAGGAGGTGGTGTTGTCTTCACAACCTAGTTTATGATGACGCCATATGAACCAGAAATAGGCATGTCGGTGGCTTACTTCCAAATATATGGCAAATGTATCTATCCCTTTGAAAGGGATGGTCACCGATTCTTTGATTATTGCAGTTGTGATGATTGTCTCTATGATTGGGTGGATGAAGAAGAAGATGAAAAGAAGAAGAAGGGGAGATGTTCAGAAAAAGAGTTAAGAAGAAGATATGAAGATGGTGATCCTTTAATAGGATTACTTAGAGTTCCCTTTGGGAAATATGACTACGTTGTCAAATATGGTCCTGATCCAATTAAACCTTTGCCACCATCTAATGCCCAAGATACTCCTCTTCACACACCACCATCTAAGCCACCTTTCTTACCTTGCTACAAACAGTCACCACAACACCTAAACACTGAAACACCTATACCTACAGTCCTTCCTCAGGTTTGTATGTACTAACCATCTCAGCCTTCCTTTTCAGAAGAAGATTTTCCACCTCTCCATGACCAGATAAACCTGAACACTCAAATAAGGACTACGCCTCAGATCTAGAGTGCTATAGGGATATACTCAAAAGGACAACCTTTGAGTGTTACCCCAGTAGAAGTAGTCTTAAACTGGCAAACCAGTAATGCACAGGCTCATAACTGAATTCTCAAAAACACTGAGTCCAAAGTTGACAAGGTTTCTCTGCAGGTCTAGAAGGTAGAGGAACGTCTTACTGAACTTCAAAATGACATGTATGAATTGATGATAAGACTATAGACACAAATGGAAACAAAGCATAAAGAAGTCATGAGCCTCATTGATCAAAGGGCTTATGCAGAAGAAATCAAGCGAAAAGCTGTGGAGATACAGCGGTTGAAAGACTAGATCCAAAGGTGTTGAACTAGGATAATCAATCCTAGGTTTAGAACCTCTTTTGATCTTGACAAAGTAAATTGATCATCACTAATATTTCAAATAAGTGTTGTTGTTGCAGAATTGAATCAATCTCTCAAGAAGAAATGAAGAAGTTGATGA
>CATIWR010029281.1:0-20993 GCA_949677035.1 Omphalea diandra | reverse complement strand
TTAATGCATCTTTTGCTCTTCTTAGGCTAATCAAAGTGTAATTCCTCATTGTATGGATGCTCCAATTACATCCTTAAACTTCTTTAGCATTCCCTTTATGATTGGGCCTTGAAGTTGAAGTGGATCCTTTGGTTTAGCCTTGGCTGTTTGCATCAAGTAAGTAATAACGATAACTCAAATTGAAAGAGAGCTTATAACTTTAACCTATTTATCTCGAAAAACTACTGGTTTCCCAGAAAACAAAGAAAGAACCAAATTTCCCAATATTCCATACTAAATTTTCAATGTTTCGACATTACATTTGCCTATGATCTACAGTCATATCACAGACAGACTTAGTCCCTAAAGAAATAAAGAAAGATTTAGCATAAATTCAAAAATAAAGAGTGCATCCAGGAAAAAATGACTCCACTTAGTTCTTACGAACTCAAGACAAAGAGGAAAAGAGGGTTGGTTGAAAGCGCTTTCTCTTTCTCGTAGTGCAGTTCCACCCACATAGAGGGAAGCTTTGAATGTTGGAGGGGCTGTCGGGATACTGAGGTAAATTTTTTAGGCTAGTCTATATTCTAGTTGGCTATCTGAGACAAATAAATGGAATAATAGAGCAGCAAGTTACGTATTTCAAAAGAGAAGTAGAGAAGGTATGGGATAATTTGTAAATGAGTGTAAAAAAATAAAAATTAGAGAAATATAATAAATAAAAAAATATTTATAAAAATAGGGTAAATTCAAAAGTATTTAGTGAAAATGAGTGGTTAATGTCGGTCATCCGTCAGTTTAATTGTCGGACGAATATAATAGATTCCCACGCGATGATTGTGAATCTCTAAGCAGAATCTCTGCTTGCAACAGAGATGTCTCATCTCTCTGCCAGAGATGAGACTCATCTCTGCTCAGTATATATGTCTATATGTGTTGTTCGTCCGCCACTTAAACTGGCAGACAAACAACACTATAAATAACCTTCATTCAAACGATGAGGGATTCTAAAAGTAAAGAAAAACTTTCTTCCTCTCAACTGCTCTTAAAATTTCTCATTCTCTCAAATAATTTTTTGTCATTCTCAATTTTTATTTGTATCGAATTTTTTAAATATTTTTTTTAGTTAATCACGTAGAATAAAATAAATAATTCTTGTGAAATTTAACCAGATAAAAAATATTTTATATTTATTTTATTTTGTTCTTTGATGTTAGATAATAAAATGTGGTAGTAATTATATTTTTTGTATGGTATACAGGAATAAGGGAATATATTATTGAGTTAAATTGAAGTTATTTTTCTATGAAAAAATGTATAAGGTTAGTATTTAAATTCGAATAAATTTTAACCTGATTTTGCACTATTAAAATATTTTAGGTTCAGTAAATATTATAATAGTGTAGGCTCATAAAAATAATGAAAAGAAATACTTAATTTTCTATAAAAACATGCGTGTAGTTGTTATTAATATGAAGAATATTTTCACTTAACGTAATTTTGATACTAAATAATTTGTAAATTTGAAATTGATTAAACATTGTACATAAAAATTTATATGAGTATCATTCGTTGTGTTATTTTTATTTGAGAATAGTCATTATTTACATAATTTAATTGTAAGTAGACATCAATTTATTGTTTGTGTGCTATTATATTGTTAGACATCAATTTAGTAGGTCAATAGTGAACAAATTTTATTAATTCTCATGTCAAATTATATATAGTTATGAATATTTATATAAACATAAAAATAATCCATAAAATCTTATAGCATATTTCGATATACTAAAAAAATGGAAAATAGATCTCATATAAAATTATATACTTCTCACTATTTGGCTATACTAAAAAATGAATAATAATATCACATTTTAAAAATAATATTTTAATATTTAAACAAAAAACAAAATTAGAATATGAAAATTTTTTTACGATTAGTTATATGTATAATAATCTTATATTTTATATGCAAATGAATTAATTTGAATAATGAGATCGTAAGAATAATAAGACATCATAATATTAAAATCTCATGCTAAAGTTTATAAAGTAAATTAAAATCTAAATGTGAAAGTAAAATAAAACAATTCTGATCATATATTATTTTTTGGTGTAATAAATATGTTTTTATGATAAATTAGATGAATGTATGAATGTAATATTTATGGATTTAACAATTACTTTTTTGTTGAAAGTTGATGCAATAGATATTTATTAATTGTAAAGTAAACATTTTAAGCTATAGTCAATATTAAAATAGTATTAAGAAACAATATTTAAGCTGTTTTTGATAAAATAGGTTGTAGTTAATTACTTGTGATTTAATAAAAATTTAATTGTTTTTGGGGCCATCAATAAATTGTTTTCATATTTGTCAATATATTACAACTTAGTTAGAAAAATAGAAATAAAATTATCTACCTAAAACTTTTTCACTTTTCTTTTATAATGAATTTTTGAATGCAATAATCTTTCTTTTTACTTGTTTTTACTAATAATAATATTAGAGACATGTGATAGAATTTTGTATGGGAAAATATGTAATTAAAAAGGAAAAAATTATTGATATTATATACTTAATAATGATTAAATTAATGAATTATTGAAGTTGAATTATTAATTAAAAAGGAAAAAATTTCTCCTAGATGAATTATTTTAAATTATAAAAATCAGTATAAATGAATAGTTTTCAACCCGTGCAAGATCAAAAATAATATTGGCATAAGCAACTCAATAAAATCATAATGATATAATGTCATAAGTATATTTAAATAAAATATTATTTTAACTCTGAAATAAACAATATAAAACTCATTTAATCATAATTAATTAATAAAAATTTAAGGTAAATTAAATTTGATTTTTAAAAATTAAATATGATTAATGTAAATTATTATAATCTTTAAATAAGTTGGGAACTTAATTATTTATATTTTAAAAAAATTAGAATAAAAAATAATTATGTTGATGAAATTAAAACTAAAAAAAAATTATTTATTTATAAATGTAGTTTGTCTATAATTTTTATTTCATTTAGTTTCAAATAGATATAGTAATGATAATCTAAAAAATAGACTTTGCAAGATTATTTTTTGATATTTTGTAATGATTGTTTTTCAAATTAGGTACTTTAAAATGAAAAATCAGTTTTTATGATTATTTATTGAAATAGACACATTATTCAGAATTATTTGGGTATTGATTACAACGGTGGTCTATCAAAATGTTTGACAGTTTGTCAAAGATTTATATTTGCTGATTTGGTGGAATGCATAAAAATTGCAATGAAATTGCATGATAATGAAATTGCGTCAAAAATCACATATCATTATCCTTTCATGAGTTAGACCAACAATTGGAAATTCAAGGCTTTCAAGATATGAGATGATGATGGTGTTAATATTATATTTAATGATCTCGAGTTAATTCGTCAACACTCATTTATTGGGCTATATGTGGATGTTGTTCTACGTGACGATGTAGACAATAGTCAAGATATTGTGGGGATGAACAATGATGATAATGAAGAGCAAAATATTGTTGATGTGAATGATAATGATGATGATGAAATCAATGTTGAAGCGGGTAAAAATAATGATGATGTTGATGCAATATATGGTGAAAATATTGATGATGGTGACAATTATAATACTTGTCGTGATAGTGGAGATGATGTGCAAACTGAAAATACTGGTGTAGAGGATGACTCTGGTCATGAGACTCATGAGGAGTTTCATATGTAACATTGTGAAGGTCCTTCAAATTAGGGTTGAGCATTCGATCGGTTCAGTTCAAACCAAACCAAAATTTTAAAAACTGAATAAATCGAATTTAGTTTAAATTAAAATTGAATCGACAAAAATTTAAAGAAAAACCAAAGTAAATTGAAATCAAATAAAATCGGTTTGGTTCGGTTCAGTTTTCAGTTTTAGACTCTCAATGGGCTATAATTGTGATAAATTAATTTGAGCTTTTTTTTAATCTTATATAAACTTTTAATGTTAGCCTTTGAATACTTTTTTTTTCTTTTTTGAACTCAAATTAAAAGACAAACTAAAAAAATCACAAATCGGTTTATTCAATTTTCTCAATTCTAAACCGAACTGAAATTGAAAATCAAATTGCTTTATTTTTCTAAATCGAATCAAGCCGAATTTATTTTAAAACCGAATCGGATAGACCGAATTCACTCAATTCAGTTTGTTTTTCGGTTTCAGTTCAATTTTGCTCACCCCTACTTCAAATCCACTTCAACCTTTAATCAATCCACCTAGCCATTATTCAAACCTTAATATTGGGGATGCTTATGTTGATCTATTTGCATATCAAATACCATCTAGGACTCATCAAAAGAGTTTAGCAAAGGAATGTTGTTTCATACAAAGCAAACAGTTTAATCTACTGTGAAATAATATTCTTTATGCAAGCATCATTTGTGTTGTTCTTTGGAGTCTAAACATAACACATTAACACTAATTTGTGTTAATTATTCTGAATGTTGTAATTGGAGGCTACGAGCAACACATAAAAACTTTAATTTTTGGGAAATTACCAGATATAATAGGCCACATACTTGTTCATCCCACATCATTGATGAAGACCACCAACAATTGGATTTTATTTTTATAAGTCATTGCATTGAGCATCTAATTACTCCGGATCCAACAATTAAAATTGCAACACTTAGGATGGATATAAAGAACCAGTATAATTATGAGCCATCATACTTCAAAGTTTGGATAGCCAAACAAAAAGTTATTTCTAGATTGTATGGGGATTTTGGTGACTCTTACTCCCAGTTGCCAAAGTTGATGGCTGCAATTAAGACTTTTAATCTTGGATCTAAATATGTGCTTGAACATGATGACCACATTATTGATAAGGGGCATAGAGTTGACCTGCATCATGTGCAATTTTGAAGGTTATTTTAGGCCTTCAAACCTTATGTTCATGGCTTTAAATATTGTCAGCCCGTCATTCACATTGATGAAACATTTTTATATGGCAAATACAAAGACATAATGTTGATTGTTTCTACAGTAGATGGATGCAATAAGATTTTCCCTCTTGCATTTGTTATAGTTGATTGAGAAAATATAGCAAATTGGGAATGATTCATGTCTCTAGTGCGAACATTTGTAACATCAAGAAAAGATTTGTGTGTCATCTTTGCTCGCCATTCGGGTATTATAGAAATAATGAAAGGCCAAAGGTGACAACCTCCATGGGCACATCATCGGTATTGCTTGCGATATGTTGTTAGCAACTACAACAAGAACTTCAAGAATTTCAAGCTTAAAGATGACCTATATAAAGCAGGTGAACTCCTAAGAACTTATAAAATAATATACATACTTTAGTTATCTTTTTGTAAATAACATTTAATTATAATTACATATATTATGCAGACACTTTCAGATTACTGTTTGCATGAAAGTGTATTTTAGAGGCAATTGTACCACTTATTTATTGTTATATTGTTGAATGGCACTACCCTAATCGAGCGTGGCGCCAGTTTGGGTTGCAATAACCTATTCATCATCCCATACTGTAAACAAATGACTTACACTTGATTAAGTTACGTCTTAGTGTGAAGAACTGGGTGATACATAACGCGCGATGGATAGCATTATGAAATGATCGACATAATCATGTTGTAATTGTCACCCCTTTGGTTGCACCACTCCATTTTCATTCAAAATATATGAAGTGGTATCATTGTGTCACTAGCCGTTAGATCACATCTCGAGGTTCTTTAATTAGAGTTGTGATTAGTGTTTTATCCACTTTTTTAAAAAAAACTAAATATATTATTTTATCCTTTTATCTAATTTCTTTTTTTTCCAAATTTTTTTGTAGGCCGATGGTCTTGAGATTACACAACATAGAGATAAAAGACCAACACAACAAAACATTAATGCACTCCATCAGGTTGTTGATAGTATGTTTTTTGTTCTGCATGAGGATTAACACCATTTTAGCTTCCCACCACCAGATCCAGTGCCAGACTCTATGCCTTTCCTCGAAGAAGGAGATGCAGCTACAACATCTACTCAGCACGCGAGTAGGCGTCGTAGGCAGAGATTTGCTAATAGACGTGCAGAGGTTCCAATCCCACCATCACAAACATATACACCTATACCACTACCGTTGGTATTTCATTACGACAGTGCATATAAGTATAATCAATCAGAGGTGTAGGACTTTCATCCATGCAACATTCATATGAAGGTCCTTTCACTACTACATATAGGTCATCAGAGAATGTTAGACCTTCAACAATGCCCAAGTCATATCAGTTGTACACTACTTTATATAACCCATCAGAGGGTGTTGGCCCTTCATCCATACCACAACCATTTGAGTCTTACACTACTACATATGGCCCATCACAGGATTTAGATTTTCATTTATGGCATCACCATCTCATCCATTCAATTATACATATGGGTCATTAGGAGACCAACTAAACCCTTCACTTCAATCACCTGGTTTTTCTACAAATATGGTCAATCCATCTGAGCCCTTTCAATATTTCACGAGTTTGTTGTCTTCTACATCGTCACCATCATGGCAGATAAAACCTAGTTTCTCACATCGGGTAGATCAACCTTGTATGTCATTCATTTCATCTTTTGGACAGTAAGCTGAGCCATATACTACTTTAAACGGTATGATTCTTGATATTTTTAGTACCACCTCCTACAATCAGGTGTTGGCTCAGTTTAGATTCGATCATAGATCATCTACCATTTCTCCTTTCACACAACATCGTACATATGATGTTGAGCCTCAAAATCATGAAGTAAATGATTCTCATATTTCTATTACTAGGTTACAAGATACTACATTTAGAAATAGATGCCCGTAACGAACCAGGAGACATCCAAATTGTGACACTGAATAGTTGTATTTCTGTTTCTATATGTCTTTTTGTTATACTTGTTTTAAATTATTATATAAAATTGCTATTCCTTCAAGTTAATTTTTTCTAAATTAAATTTACAATTGGATAAATAGTGGTTTATTAAATTTTTTTTAAAAATAATTTATTTAAATATAAACAAATACACTAGTAGTGCAGTATATTTTACAAAAAGGGTAAATATCTTCGCATGGAAATATATATATATATATATATATATATATATATATATATATATATATATATATAATTTTGTAAGACACTAAATAAAAAATATTTAGATATACATTTAATAGTGTCTTCTTTTCCACATGATGATAATTCAAAATTTTGAAATCTCTTCTACAAAATAATCTTTTATTTTTTTGAATATATATATATATATATATATATATTTTACTTATAAGAATATATCTTAACTAAATCTTAACTAAATAAGATAAAATTGTATAATTATTTCTAAAATCTTAATTTTTATTAATATATAAATTTATGTTATAAAATGTAAAAGATAAAATTTAAGTTACAAAATTACATACATAAACATTACGTTGATGCATATAAAATTATTCATGCATGAACTAATTTTCAAATAAAAAATATATCTGACACTTATAGTGGCAGACGTAAATTTGGTTTCATAATTCTATTGACCATTATTTTTAATAATATTATATTGATGTACTAAACATTTTTTGAAAAAAATTTGTTTGTCACTTATAATAGCGGACAGACAATTGAAAAATAAAAAATTATAAATGGATTTATATCCTTTCTTCTTTCTTTAGTTTATACTTTATTTTAAAATATTTTAATACTTTATTTTTAATATAATATTATAAAAATTTAGTATATATAATAATAATAATAATAATAATAATAATAATAATAATAATAATATTATTATTATTATTATTATTATTATTATTATACTTTATCTTCTTTATCTTTATAATATAATAATATAAAACATATTCAAATTAATATTATAATAAAATATTTAAATATCTTAATATTACAATCTTAATACTATAAAATATTAATATTTTAAAAATATTATAAAAAATAAATTTTTTATTTCGTCCGTCAGTTTAACTGGCGGATAGGAAAAAAATCTGTTTGACTGAAAAGATCAGTATGTGAGTTTAACTAACGGACATAAGAAAAAATTTGATCCATCATTCTCATGTTGGTCCGCTAGTTTAATTGGCAGATGAACAAACACAACATTCATCATTTTAACTGACGAACGAATATTAACCATTGCTTTCAATAATATTTCATTGATGTACTAAATTTTTTTGAAAACATTTGTTCGCCACTTATAATAGTGGATGAAACAATTCAAGCATAAAAAATATTCACTCATTCGCCAGTTAAACTGCAAGTCGGAATAATAAAACATTCTCTCGTCTACTAATTTAACTAGCGGACTAATTACATTTATAAACGTTACGTTTGTGCATATAAAATTATTCTTGTATGAATTAATTTTTAAACAAAAAATATGTCCAACACTTGTATTGACGAACATAAAATTGGTTTCATAATTCTATTTACTATTGTTTTCAATAATATTTCATTGATATACTAAACTTTTTTTAAAAAATATTTGTTCGTCTCTTATAATAGCAGACGAAATAATTAAAAAATAAAAAAATTTAAATGAATTTATTTCTTTTCTTCTTTCTTTATTTTATATTTCTTAAATTTTATTTTAAAATATTTTAATATTTTATTTTTATAATATTTTATAAAATTTTATTATTATATAATATTTTAGAATGTTATAATAATATATAATAATAACATGTATTATACTTTATCTTCTTTATCTTTATAATATAATAATATAAAATATAATAAAATAAATATTATAATTAAATTATATTAAATAGTATAGTATAATATTTAAATATCTTAGTAGTATTTACCCCATTGAAGTCATCAATTGTCTACTCGTTAAAGAAAAATTAATTGAAAGAATACGAGTCATTAGCAAAGTGTAGAGAAGTACATTAACAAAAAGTTAACAAAAGTAATTTTTTCTACCTCTTAGATATAATAGATAGAGACTTGATGGTGCCTAGCAATTATACCTAGATAGATTGGGCAAAAAGTTGTTAAAAAATAATTCCAGGAGAATAAGAGAAAAAAGACTATAAGATCCATAGAACAACAATAACAAATCATACTATACGATCCACAGAACAACAATAACAAATCATTTTTCTACTCATCACTCACATAATGGGAAGCTAACAAAAGGAAAGACTGAAGTTGAGGTGAGCAGATAGTTGGTTCAATTAATTCGGTTCGGTTTTTACTAATATCAAATAATCCGAATTTTATATATTTAAAATCAAATCGAACCAAAATTTTTGGAAAAACCAAATTAAACGAACCGATTAAATTTTTAATTTATGTGCCTATAAAATGAACTGAACCTGTGAAGTTTAGTTCGATTTGATTTGATTAAATTACATATATTTTAAATCTGGTTTGATTCAAATTGATTTGAGTTATTAATAATTTCAGTTTATTTATTTTTTTTATCTAAAAAACCAAACCGAAAACCGATATTTTTAAAAATTAAAATCAAATCGAACCAATTTTATCAAAAGATCAAAGCCTTTTTTTGAACCTGCACAAACTGAAGCATCAATATTTATCTTTACTACTTCCTAAATAGCTATTTATCTTAACAACTTGAACTATATTCCATAACGTCAAGGAAATTAAAATATATGCTCAACATAAGCAAAACCTTTTTAAAAAATAGAGCAGCAGTAGCAACATAATAAAACAAGAAACGCACAACATCCCCAAAGTCCAACAGCTTTAACTAAAAACCAACAACCTAGCATTAAACAGGAGTACCCTTAGAAGAACAACTAAAAGAACATTTAATTTATGAATACTTAACAAAAATAAGGCACCAGCATTTCTTAAAAAGAAAAAGAAAGAAAATTAAGTAAAAGAAAAAAAGTACCTGGTATGAATCATAAGCACAATTCCTCCTCTGAGACCTCGTCACTTTTTTCTTCCTCCATTATCGCATGCACGGTTATGCCCTCAATATCATTTTGAACCCAATTTTCATTTGTTTCTTCATTACTTGGTGCAACTACCTCAGTATCATCGGTTAAAGGAAGCTCACAGTTAAAATCAAAGGAAAACTCATCACCCATGTATACGCACACCTGTATGAATTAGCTTGGACAAACTCACAGATGTGAAACCAAGTGAATCTTTTTGCATTCCCTTTCCTTTTTCTACTTCAATCGAATGACATTTTAATAACACAGCTTTAAAATGTTCATAACAATTCAACTCAATTATATCATTCAACACACCGTAATAAATGATATCATCTTCTGAGCTTGATGTTTTTGCAGTACCATAACACAATTATTGTGCTACCCTCTCTTTCTTTGGTGTGAAACCTGATACCCTTGATGATATACCCTTTGTATCTTCTTGCTACAAAATTTGGACCTTGAGCCAAACATTTAACTTGGTTAATGACCCTCGGACTTTTTAACTCTAACAGTCAATTAACCTGATAAATCATTTAAATTACATATTAAACAAATAAGATTTCATTGCATATTAAATAAATAAGATTTCTAGCACTAACTTTTGCAATAAAAAGAAAGACTTTAGCATGCTTACATGAGAGTGAAACCAATCATTAAAATTTGAAAGGTGAATTCTTTCTAACTCCACTTCAGAAATCCCATGATTCCGATTTTTGCTACGATTTTGCCTCTTGGTTAGACTTTGATGCTCCCTATAGAGAATGTAATATTGTTTGTAAGAAAAATTACAAACTACCACTAACACATATCATAATCAACTATAAAAGAGGGGAAAAAAAACATACTCAATGAATGGAGTTATTGCATTTGAATTATGTAAGACGTATCGGTGTGCTTGCATCCGTGTTTTCTCATCAAGAATTGCATTAAATGCTTTTTCAATTTGTCGACCAGTTATAAAATGGACCATCTTGAGTTGGAGGAAAGAGTACATCATCATTCCTCTTTGGTTTATTAAACCTTGTTTCAACACCCTCAAAATATCTCGAACAATGTGTTATTGTTTCATTTGCTATATACCATTCTGCAATTGAACCTTTAGGACAATCCTTATTTCGCACGTTGGATTTAAGTGTGAATAAATACCTAAAAGCAATTAATAACAGTGATGTAAAAATTAAATAATAAAACAATATAATACTCAGATGAAGGAAAAGGAAAAAAGTTCAATAGAACATCTTTTTATTGGATACATCCATCGATAATGTACTGGTCTTGCTAGTCTTGCCTCTGTGGCCAAATGGATAGCTAAGTGCACCATAATAGTGAAAAAAGATGGTGGGAAGATCTTCTCTAAGCAACACAATGTTTCCACTATTTGCACCTCTAATTCTTCTAAATGACTTATTTTGAGAACTTTAGAACACAATTCTCGAAAATAGGTAGACAGATCAGTTATTGCTTTGCAGACATTCTTTGGTAAAGATCCCCTTAACACAACAGACACCAAATCTTGCATCAGAATATGACAATCATGACTTTTCAGTCCCACTAATTTTCTTGTCTTCAACTTTACACATCTTGAAATGTTTGAGGAATAGTTTTCTGGCACTTTTACTCCTTTCAAGATCCCCAACACACGGTCTTTCTCATTAAGAGATAATGAGTAACAAGCAGGGGGTATGTATGTCTTCCCATCATCTAATAGCACAGGATGAAGTTCCTTCCTTATTTGCATATCCTTGAGGTCTTGACATGCCTTCAAATTGTCTTTTGTTTTTCCTTCAATGTTGAGCAACGTACGTAATAAGTTATCACACACATTTTTTTTCAATGTGCATAACATCATGATTGTGTCGGACCAAATTAAACTCCTAATATGGTTAAGTAAAATAATATGCTTTTCCGCTTCCATGATATATTCTCATCGACAATTTCACCATTTGCATCCCTTATTGTCACTTTACCATCTAATTGCTTCAAGGCAATGGATCCTGTCATTGATGTTGGCTTTTTTCTTTTCTCTTCCTTACTATCAAAATTGCGCTTGTCACGTCTAAATGGATGATTATCAAGCAAAGATCGACAATGACCCATAAAGTAATACTTCCCATCTTTAGCCAACCACATCGAACAAGTATCAAAACCACAAGATGGACAAACATATCTACTTTTAGCACTCCAACCAGATAACATTTCATAAGTAAGAAAATCATTGATGGTCCATATTAACACGACGTGCATTTGGAACTTATTTTTGACATGGGCATCATAAGTTTCTACACCGTTGGTCCATAGATCATTTAATTCATCAATCAAAGGTTATAAAAACACGTCGATCTTTTTTCCGGGTGACTCCGGGCCAAGAATGAGTAAAGAGAGAATGAAAGATAGTTGCTTCATACATGACCAGGGAGGCAAATTATATACAGTTGACACAACTGGCCATGTACTATGTGCAATACTCAAAGTTCGAAATGGGTTAAAGCCATCACTTGCTAAACCAAGTCAAACATTACGTGGATCTTTTGAAAAATCCTTCTATCGATTATCAAACTCTTTCCAGGCTGGGGAATCAGCAGAATGCCTTAAATACCCATCATCAATATGCTCATAATGATGCCACCGCATTAAAGAAGCTGTTTTGGAACACAAACAATCTTTGCAATCTCGGTTTAAGGGGAAACCACCACAACACTTTTATTGGTTTCTTTTTTTCTCTCTTCTTTCTCCATGATGCATATGAGTCACTGCCATAATCATTTTTCTTTGGCTGCCATCTAGAAGCACCACAAATAGAACATACTTGATCATTTAGATTCTCCTTCCAAAATAACATGCAATTATTAGGACATACATGTATTCTCTCATAACCAAGACCAAGTTCACGAATGATCTTCTTGACCTCATCAGATGATTTTGGTAATTGTTCTCCCTCTGATAATGTTTCTCTGAGTTCATTAAGTAGCCCTTGAATGCTTGATTGCTATCCATACATGCATTTCTTGTGAAATGAGTCTAAAACGAAAGAGAGTTTGCTATGCTTTTTACACCCCTCAAAAAGCTTTTCATCACTTTTCTTAAAAAGACCATAAAACTTCAATGCTTCATCATTCAACTGTTTTGCATGGGACTAAATGTCTATGGCATCATAAGTGACATAGTTTTCTATTCCGTCTCCAGTTAAACATGCTTCTTCAATATTTGCATGGCCTGTTATCATATATTCAAGAAATTGTCGAACCCCAACTTGTGCACCAAAACTAGATTCTCCAAGATTTGATTGTGAATAGCTAGATGGATTAGATTCCATCGTTGATGAAAACAACTCCTCATGACAATACCAATGTTTATAGCTTGGAGAAAACCCATTGTCTAATAAATGAGTCATGGCAACATCTCGAGTGAATCTTAAGCCATTGACACACTTAATGCATGGACATGCTAGCTTCCCATCCATATGGGATTTTAAAGCAAAGTCAAAGAAATTGATAACCCCTTGCAAGTATCTTGTACTTAATCTATTTTGCTCGTCTATCCACGACTTATCCATTATATTAGATGAATCCTGAAATTAAAGTAGAACACTCATCTTTTATTACATGAACTAAATTAAGAATATATAGCAATATTGTGAATCACAACAATGGGTTTATGTGAGAGAGAGACAGATAGAAGCAGAATGGAAAGAGAATTCCATCAAACTAAATTATAGCTTAAATCAAAAGGCTTCTGCTATAGCTATCCAATAAACTAGAAAACATCATGATATTGTCAACTGAGACTTTACCAAGTTTGATTGTACCTACATTATCATGTTGACTAGTTTGACATTCAAAAAATAAGACATTTGAGTAGTAAAGCACATATTTCATAATTCTAAAGTAATTTGTTATTGCATGATTCTTTAATTTGGATAAAGTAATATGATGCTATTATTTGGAAATGGACATGTAGTAACCAGTTATAACATGACATATCCCTACCAATAAAAATTGAATTAATGAAGTGAATTATGTTATTCAAAATGTCAAAATTTATAAGTTATGTGACATTAACCGATAAAAGAAAAGTGATTGCATCAAAAGCTCAAGCTGAAACTTTGCAAGTAAATCGACAAAGTGAGCAGAAGTTCGGTTCATTAAAAATGTGATCTAGTAAAAGGACTATCCTGGCTGTAATTGTGTCCCCTCCATGCATACGTTTAAGTACACAGGGAAAGTGTGATCTCAATCATGGAGAGAAGCACGCACAACTGAGGTGGAGGGATAAATATTCATAATATAGGAATGCTTTATTTCAAGACTCTTGTAACTAATATGCAGTACAAAAAAGAAATACAGAGAATATAAATCAAATAAAATTAATTTTTGCATATCTTTCAAAAGAATATCAACACATCAAAAGAGCATAACATTATTTCTTTATGAAAAAATAAAAAATAATATATTATCAAGTGAATGTAAAGAAAATGGAAACAAACTGACCTACATCTTTAATGCTGAAAAAAAAAAAAATGTGATCAACGAGAACAGAAACTTGAGAATGTCTTGCAGCTTCTATAGGTCTCTGCCAGAAGTCACAGAGAGAGAAGATACATACAGAGAAAGAAAGAGAGCTCAGTTGCGGTTCATCTTGATAGTTTATCAAAAAACACTATGACTGATTTTAAGGATAACGATATGGGCAACTTGAACTTGAAACCTGTTGAGCCTTTAAATCCACTTCTCCTCTATTAAGACAGACATATATTACTAAAATGAAATTAAAAAGAGTTCAGATATGATAGAAAAAAAAGATCAGCAATGTCAGGCAACATTTAAGTTTGCAAGCCTAAAACTCATTTGAAGCCAAGGACTACTCGAGCCTAAAATGATGATTCCTTTGGGGTTTGGGAGGCAGGAAATGAAATCGGACCAGCACTTGAAAGTCCTCAAAAATGGAGTTCGTCAAGTCCAATTATAATGCTTCATAACTTTCACTTATAACCTATATAAAAGCACTTCCATAAAATAAATAAAAAATGATCAAATTTACTACAACCATAAGAATTTGTCTATGATCACTTACATAATCTCCACAACAGCAAATACATTTAGAGAACAACGACACCCCATAAAGTACAAAAGATAATCGACTTCTTACAACGTACATAAGATATTTTAATAAAAATCTTGGGTAATCTATGTTACAACACTAGATTTTCAAGCCAATTATATTACCAGAGCTTACACATGGGAAACTTGGAAATTGCTCTAAAAGATGAAATAATGTTTCGAAATTCAAATTCCAGCAACACATAATAACTTCTGTAAGTATTATGACACATAAGAAAGCAATTGCAGCAGGTAAGAAAGCAAAACTCACATTAAAAAAAAGGCAGCAAAAGAAGCAAGGTTATCAATAAATTACAAGAAAACAACAGCAAATTGAAGCCAACAGCAAAAGAAGCAACTTGAGGCATTAATTCTAAGGGACCTCATAAATCCAAATTTACTTTTAGACCATATTAACCACTGAACTTATTTAACTAGCTTAATTTGACCCTGTTATGACCACTGGATAGCAAGTGTTTCACACAAGATTCAAATGCAAAAAAAATAAAAAAACAAAAACCTTAACGTTAAAATAGTCGAAACATATTATTGTTTATGAGCAAGCCATATTATCCACGCAATAACAATATTTTGCATGGTTGAGAGCTGCAATTTGAAAGGAGAGGATAACAATTGGAAAAGACCATATCAAGATTGACAGAACCACATAAATCAAACCAACATCTGGAAAACCATATTTTAAGAATTGGAAGCTTTTTTCTTTCCTAAACTAAAAGAAATTAGCAATGATAATGCACAATAGAACTTTCTTAACTAAAAGAAATTAGCAATGATAATGCACAATAGAACTTTCTTTCCACCTTGTCAATGATTGCTTCAAGATACTCCCATGATAGCTACAAGTTATATCCCAACAAAATGACATTCATATTTGCCGAACTTGAAAATTTTCACAGAAGTCAATAGCTAAACCTACAATTTTGTTTGATTAGCTGAATGGCTTGAGCAACCTATGCAAATGGAAGAAGCGCAAACTTCTGAAAGCCAATTCTCTTTTTTCTTCTCATTAAAAAGATCAAATATTTAGAGAAAAAAAAGTTAAATACTGAATCAGTTTAACAAATTAAAAAAAAAAAATTGATAGTATTATATTTTCAGCAAAACAAAATTTACTCTGGACATTCAATAATAATAATAATAATAATAATAATAAACTTATATTGAGGTGGTAAAGTTATATCATTTGCAATTGAGACAGCAAAAAATTGAACAGTGACATTACAAACCCATCCATTTATTGAACAAAGCAATTTTCTTTTGGATTATTATACGTAATCTATTTATTGCATCATCAAACTCTGTGTATTTATTTGTATAAACTCCAACCAATATTACACTTAAACAACTCTGGTAATCTGTTTCAATTATCAAAAATAGAGAAACAACGAAAAGATAATATAAAACAATTATGGATCAAAGGAACCAAAATAAATAATGAACTGAAAACAGAAACCAAGAGATATAACAAGAGAGAGAAGATGGATGAACAGAAAAACTAGCGCATTATCTCAATTAGAGATTTTTTCTTAACAAAAAAAAAAAAAAAAAGAGGAGTAACCACTTGTTGCAAAAATGAACTAATCTAGAACCAATAAATAATGGAAAGAGAAACCAGAGAGAAGAGAAGCCTATGAGGAGTGTGGTGGTGGCCAACCAACCTACACAAGCCAAGAAACCAATAAGAAGAGACTGTCTTGATAAGAATTAGCACAGAATTGGCGAGACATCTATTGAATGAATGATAAGGACATGATTTGATTAAGAAACCTGTTCAATTGGCTAAGGGACATAGCTAAGGAAAAGCTCTGATCCAATATGCCCAGAAGGAGGTTTTGCAAGTGAATCAGAATACAATGTTAGTGACAAAGGGCTTGGTTTGACAAAGAGAGCTTGTTTGACACTTTCAAGATAAAATTACAAAGTGACAGGTAGGTAAGCAAATAATTAGGCATCCTTAGATGAAAGAGCGATTCTCAAGTATGATTATCCATCAGTAGCAAGTAGAAAAATCAAGAGTTCAGAGAGAGAGAGGAGAGAGAGAGAGAGAGAGAGAGAGAGATAGAGACAGGGAGAGACAGAGATCCAGACAGGATTTTTGTCAATTTGTTAATTAAATAAGACTCTTCACCGCTTAAATTCCATTGTTAGCCGACACAACACACCAAATTCACATATTAAATGAAAGAAAATTACTAACTAGGCGACAGGAGGACGTTGAAGGACTGGAACTGGGTTGTTGGTACAGAAGATGCTTTAATTAAAATTTTAGTTTTTTATTACTAATAAATATTTTCACTAATTTTTTAGAAATTGAGTTATATAAAATTAAATGTATAAATCATTAAATAATATTTTATTACAACTAACTCCCATATAATTATAAATTTTAAAAATTTTATTTTATTATTTATTTAGTTGATAATAATTTTTAATAAAATAATATTGATTATTTAATTAAAAAATTAATTATTTAATAAAGTAAATATTAAATTGATTTAAATTTTACTATATATTATTTGATTGGTTAAAGAGGCAAATTCTACTCCAAACTATACAATACTTGAATTTACTATAATAGGAGCAATTTTTCTGAAAATATTCACTGATAATATGTGTTTTGTCATTGTTAAATTTAAAAGTTTGAGCTACATTAATAATAAATCAAAAAAATAATAATGATAATAGAAAGAAAACTTAGTATTAGATTAATCAATAAAGTAAACAAATTGAATGAGTACTTATAGGATGATGTTATTAACTTTTGACATAATGTAATAGTATTTTTATTGAATTGATTTATGTTTTTGTTTTTGTATTTAAGAAAAATGTTATGATTTTATAGTAAATATAATTGTTACTAAAAGATTTTTTATTCTAACTTAGAAAGAATATTATATAGGAAATTTAAATATTAATATTATATAAAAAGTTTAAGTATCACTTATATATTATATAAGAGGTTTAAGTATCACTCATATATTAATAATTAGTACATTTACAGTTTTTTTCTCATTAGGAGTAGTTTTAAAATTTTTCTAATTAGAATTTTTAAATATTAATTAACTTTTTAAATTTTCTATTTATAATTTCTTAATATGATATTTTTATAATATAATATAAAATAATAACATATGGTTGTATAAAATAATAACACGTGATTGTATTATATACAATTATTTGATAAATGAGAAAAAAATATCTAAAACTAATTTTGAGACTGAAATTAATTACATATATTAATTAACAAGCAACAAAAATTCAAAATTATAAAATTTTCATTTTTTTAAGTATAAATTTATGATATGATATTCTAATTGCTAAACCAGAGTGATGCCATTACTTTATTTTTTTTAAAAAAAATACTTGTTAAATATGTTTTGATTATGATTGTTTTAAGATAATTTATAATATTGGTCAATAAAGTATTGTAACAGTAAGAATATAATTAAATTTTAGTTTCGTTCTAACCTAACTAGCTTCATAATAGGGAATACTCTAACCAAATTATAATTATATTTATAATAAATATTTTTTTTTATCTTTAGTGATATTATTTAAATGTCACAAAAAATGTCATAACAAACAAATTTATTATGACATTTGTAATAAATGTTAGAATAAATATCGTAAAAGGATAAATAAAATGACATTTATTATAAATGTCACTTAATATTAAGAGAATTATTGGAATAATTAAAACCTTTAGTGATATTTATTGAAAATGTTACTTTATTGTATTTTTTCATTTTAAGTGACATTTGTACAAAATATTATTAAAAAAGTCACGATAAATCATTTTTCTTGTAGTGTTAACAACTTTTAATTCTCTCAAAGAAATTAAAAGACTCAAATGCAAGAAGCTTAAAGAAAAAAATACAGTCAAGGAAGGGTTAGAATCTTATGAGGAATACTCACTTCAATACAAAGAGAAGGACAAGGTAATTAACACCATTAGTCATCAAAGTATAGTAGTCACACTAATACGATTTTATTCAACTTAGTAATGTAAGCATATTTATGATTTCAAATTAATGACTTGGTAGAATTTTCAATCCATGTGCTAACTAGAGTGATGAAGTAGTAGGTTTATGGGACATGTGTCAACTGACTAGGAATCAAAATCAAACACCTTAGCTTAGATGGGACCCACGGTGCCACATCACTGACATAGGTCCCACCACTCAGTTATAAACTTAACCCCTATGCTCTCCTCCCCTTTCTTAGACACTCACTTGCTACTCATAATCAAGCTCCTCTCTCATCTCTTCTTTAACACACTCATTTGTGCAATAGTCTCACTCAAGATCCTCTCTTCTACCTTCTCACACATTTCTCTCAGCTACTATCTCATTCTGTAGGTACATTTACACACACTCCTTTCTATAACTCACTGATTTCTATTAGGGTACATTTAAAAAAGAAAGGAATTTAGGGGTTCTCTCCCATTTATAGTGTGATATAGATAACAAATTAACAGTTATGGTGTAGTAGATATGACGTCATTCGTGGCTTGATTCTCGTTGTTTTCAGACAAGAGGGAAAAGCCATAACTAACCTAATCTTGAGCTTGACAATGACTAGTATAGCTAATGGATTGGGTACATAGGGCATTAGATGCACTAGCTCTTTCATACTATAAGTCATTATAACTTATTTGATTTCTTGACCAAATACAATCATATAAGTTGTGTGTTAATAATGTTGTACATTATAACATTATTAAATAAGTGCCTTTTAAATTTATGCATGTCTAATTCGAGCTCTAAACATGGAATACCTGTGGTTTATAGGTTGAAATTTTCATTTTTGTGAATGTAATGTTAGGTGAATAATTGCAATCTATTAATACAAATGTCTAATTTAAAGTTATTTGTAATAATTCTTTGTACTTGTTGTCTTGCGTAGCAATTAGCTCTGTTTATTTTTCAATACACTTGACTCATAATAGGGAACATGGTCTTACTAGATACAAGGGTGGGATAATTGATTTCTTTGACTATTGTAGTCTTAATAAACTATCTATAATTGAAATTAAGAAGATGGCAGAAGAGTGTAATATAAGTGATAATTTATCATGTGTTGGGGAAAAACGAAATATGGGGTACATGGAGGGTTTAGGGCCTATAGCATCTGACAGTGATGTATTAGAAATGGGATATAATGTCACTGATTCTAGGAAATTGGTTGTATATGTTACTCATATGATTGAGGAAGGGGATGTAATGTTGATGCATTAACAAGTGAGGCTTAGTCCACTTATGAGGTTGATGGATCAATAATGCTAATAGTGAGCCATGTCTAGGATCAAAAGGTAGGAGTATATATGGTTTAAGAAGGAGGAATGTGCTTAATAATGATGACCATGAAATTGATGATGAAGATGCAACTACCAGATTCATGAAATTAAATTTCATGATAGTGATTATTTGAGGATGATGATGATGACTTATTTAAGAAGTAGGTTGACAAAGATATTGAGAGGGATAAGAATATTAGAGATAAACAAAAAAAATATCAACTTTTCCTCCAACTGAAGAGTTGCAGTTTGATGATGATGATGAGCAGATGCTTGCACTATCTAATGAGTTATTTAGTGCTTTAGACACTAATAGTGATGGAGACACTGTCAGTAGAGTTAGGTATCTATAATTTGTTTAAGAAAGAGATATGAAATGTCCATCATTGATAGTAGAAATGAAATTTAAGTCATTTGAATAATTTAGAACTACAGTTAACTAGTGGTCTAGCTTGAATAGGTGGCAAGTGAAATGTGGCCCTAATGATGCCTGTTGGTCTAGGATACTCAATCCTATGATTAAAACCTCTTTTGATCTTGACAAAGTAGATTGATCATCACTAATATTTCAAATAAGTGTTGTTTTTGCAGAATTGAATCATTCCCTCTAGAAGAAATAAAGAAGTTGATGA